>BLBF01000025.1:4718327-4789389 GCA_015471245.1 Laticauda colubrina | reverse complement strand
AATGACGTGGGATAATACCCGAAGGAAGCTGAACAGCACATATATATTTGTGTTTATATGCAGGATTGAAGTTTGTCTATATATATTTTTCAAAAGTAAATCCATTGCTCAAATATAATTTATAATATATAAAATATATATTATTTGATCAAATTACAGTGTATGACCTATTACATGAGATAGAACGATCCTAGTTCTATTCAGCAAAAATAATAACGAATAATATCCACAAGATTCACCGTTATTACCCCAAGTATACAGGAATGGGTGATGATGACATGAAATCATTAGTTATTAGTAGAGGGCAGAAAAGAATGGAGAAAGGGGTACATTTTTATAGACAGTTACAAATTGTGCTGAAGAAAAAAGCATGAAGAATTACTGATAACCATTAGTAAAGAGGTCAAGGGGATTTCAACACATAATGTGTTGAATTCTGAGGCATTGTCTGAAGAAAACGTACATTCAAAATGTATTTTCTGTTATAAATCAAAATTCCATAAAATGACTCTGTAAAATCTGCAAGTTAAATCATCTCATGAATTATGTACATAGGTGTGTGTGTGTGTGTGTGAGAGAGAGAGAGAGAGAGAGAGACTAAGGGAAGGTGAGAGGGAAGGAGGGAGGAGGAGAGAGAAACGAGAGAAGGAGAAAGGGAGGGAGGGGAGAGAGAAAGAGACAGAGGGAAGGAGAGAGGGAGGGAGAGAGAGATTATGTCTGAAAAAGCAATTTTGGTTTTTGGATAGATTCAGTATTAACGATAACACACATACACTTTCTTTCTGTTCTCTCTCTCTCTCTCTCTCTCTCTCTCTCTCTCTCTCTCTCTCTCTGTAAAAGGTCAACTAAAAGAGAGAAGATCAACTTAAGTTACAACAAAGGAAGTCTGACAAGCAGCGATAATACACATTATGGGATAATGTTTTCCTGTAACTGCCTCTATCTCATTGTTTTAACATTAGAAAAGATTAAAGATTAAACTATTTTCTTCTGTATTTTGCTTTTTAAGGAATATCTAGCTTAATCTCAGTTATGATACCAGAATACTTTCTGTAAAGACTGACACAGGGAATGGAAAGTCGTATCTTATGCAAAATACACCAAGAATACCTGAAATCTGCCCATTAAATTATTAACTCAGCTATTTTGTTACTGATAGGAAATCAAAACTTATTTTAGTGTACTCCCAATGCCAGAATACATGTTTTAGTTTCCTCATACCCCTAAATAAACGTGCTTTTTAGCATTCACAGAAAGATGACATGCATGTGAATGACCTCAGTAACACATCTGCAGACATAGGCAACAGTGATGCTCATTGTATCTCCGTTAGTTAAATAACTTTTAAATAACTATTCTGTTACCACTGTCTGGGAAAAGTGACAGATTGGATAAAATCTTAAAAAGGCCCCGAGAGATCAGAATGTGTTTCAAAACTAGCCTAAATAGTTCACCTTTGCCTATATATTCACGTATTATCGATTTTGTGAGAACTGTATATCTGTTACTGATTTGAACCATGCTTTTTCTGGATTGAAAATATTGTTCTTCATCTCCTTAAAAATACTGAAGCCAAACAAAGTTTTGTAAGCGGTTTATTAACAAAATGTTTCAGCTGAAATAGCTACTTCTCTTTGTACCACGACTAGTTACTTAATTGGCGTTCTACAGTAGCCTCAAACTCCTATTTATCATTCTATCCAATACTGGGCAGTGGTTTCCTTTTTTCACTTTGGGCTCTATCCCTCTCCAAGAAGATCTGGAGATCCTATGCAATAAAAAGAAGAATTCATGAGATTCGTGCCTAGTAATACTTTATGCTGTAATGTTCTGTCCATATGCATTTTATGTCAACTGGAAGTGTGTGAAAAGGAAAATTTTATTGCATCATAAGAATCATACATTTACTTATAAAAAAGTTAATATGAGCAATGTGATCATTAATTTATAGTTATTTGCATGGATGGAGATGTAAGCTATTCTACATGTATATAGACCAGGGCTATTAAACTCCCGGCCCACGGGCCACATGTGTCATGTGCTGGTCATGCCAATGTTCGGTTTAGCAAAGGGGAAAAAAATCCCGATACATCACATGACACTGCCATGACAACGTGACTTTGACACCCTGATATAGACCATTGAGTATGGTATAAAAATGCTTTGTTTAACAAAGACAGGCTTAAAATCCTTGGAGTTAAATTAGATGCCTAGTGACTTCATGGATGCATCCATGCAATTTTCTCAACAGAAATGTAGGAGGATTCGACTGCTGATTTCAGCGATTTTCTTCACTTCTTATTCTAGTCTATACTTTATGCTGTAGATTTCAAAATTTACTGTTACAGTACTGCCAGATGTTCTGCAAAAGTTACTTACACTACTTAAAAAGTGATTGTTCTATCTATCTATCTATCTATCTATCTATCTATCTATCTATCTATCCATCCATCCAGATGAGTACAAGACTGAGATTAACTGGTCTAACCCAGAAACCAGTGAGTTAGTTACTATCTTATACATATAATCATTCCATAATGTTAAGTATAATGGAGCAAAATATTAAGAATATAGAATACAATTAAGATTAATAATTTCTTTGTCTTCCTCTCATTTTGTGCAGCTTTATATACCACCTCATTATTGTAAAAGTTAAATAATGCACATTGGCTGGGCAACACTTCAGAAATAATTTGGAAAAAAAACGCTTTAGAGTGCATAGGAGTGTGAATACAGCCACTATTTACATTTTGAAAGCAGTCCATTTGTCCTGGACTCATACAGCCACCTAAGAAAAGGCCTGATAATTTAAATTCCTGCTTTTATTTTATTTACCTTTGTCTATCGAATTGAATTTCTAACATAGGCATCATTTGTTTCTCTGGAGACATTCTATATTCACCTGTGTGTATCTTATATCTGCATATACATATATGCATAAATACTCTATTTTGCAATTGTACTTTTACAGGGATATTCTCAAATGTACCTTAAAGGATATTTCCGTTGTCATGGTGAATCCATGGGTAATGACTGGTTCCTCTTCAGCAGTTCGGCCTTTCCAGCAGTCTAGTTCAACACAGCGGCAGCCAGATAACAACACTTGACGATACATTTCTACAGAAGAGTTGCCGGCTAGCTGACCAGCTGCAAACAAAGAAGAAGAAACTGAATCAAGGCAATCCATTCTGGATTAATGGGCCTAAAGCATATTGTCTTAAAAGTATCAAAGTCTGCACTACCAATTTTTCCAAGTGGCAAAAGACAAAATAATAAACAGATAAAATTAAATGCACTCTTGTCGGGAACAGAGATAGAAAATGACATAAGGGGCAAAATGAAATTAAAAGATAGTTAATATTCTAGCCATTTTGAATGTTTCTATTTTTAAAATAGAAAACATTTTGAATAGAACACATTTTGGGCGCCCTAATAAATACTACAGAACTGCACACAGTAAACAAAGAATTATAAAAGCCTCTTTCTGTTATTTAATGGCATAGCAAATCTAATTTCTGAAAAAAAATGTGGTCATGTCATTTACAGAACAGGCAAGATGACTGTAATAGAATCTCTTTTTAAAAAATTGTTATCAGGTCTACATAGTTTGAAAAAGGGTGCAATCCCTTCTAATTTTTCAGAGAAGTTAAGCAGGCCTTCAAATCTTTCCTCATCCCCTGGAATTTTATATGCAACTATTTAAGCTATTTTACAATAGCCAATTGCACATCTAAATGGGCTTTACTTACCCAGTGTGAAATTCTTCAGAAATTAGTGAGACAGGTTTAGTGACTTTCTTATTGAACCAATCCGTGTTTAAGGATAATATGTTTCCAACCACTGAACAACTAATTAGGTCATCTACAAATCTATAATGATACACTTAAGGAAATAAACATCTTATTCCTATATAGTAAATACTAACTGATGCACATTTACCTTGCATTTTTAGCTTAATTTTTAATAAGACAACAAAAATACCTGCAAAAACAGCTAAACTTTTAGAATTGTAGTGAATGCTACCTGTTCTATATTAACATACTTGAAACACCCTTTTCTGATTGGTCCGTAAATGCCACTTGCAGATTGGTTCAAAGCGTGAGCCTGATTGGTTCGCATTGCCGCCTTGTGATTAGGCTGCCAGATCGGTAGAAGATTCAAAGAGCCGTCATTGTTTGTGAGCAGCCTCTATAAAACAGGCTGCCATGGCTCTGCAGTTAGAACTGATGCAAGGAATCAAATAAAGAGCTGAAAGTCACACTGGTCTCAAGTCTCTTTTTCCCGCGATCTAACACTGGTGACAAAGGTGGGATTCTGAGACAAAGGAGACCAGTCGAGCACGTGGCAATGAGGACTGACCAACCGACGAGATGGCCGGCAGCAACTCGCTACCCACACCATTTGACCCAACGACAGAGGACTGGGAATCGTACATCGACCGATTTCTCATGTTCCTCGAGAGCAACGATTTGCAAGGGATCTCCGATAAAAGGAAGAGAGTCGTGTTCTTGACACACTGTGGGCCCACAGTGTTCAAATGGCCAAACCTCAAGACGTCAAACAGATGGCATGGCCAGAGTTGGACCAACTACTAAGAGCCCATTATGCACCGGGTGTCTCCAATCTCATCAGGAGACATGAATTTTATAAAAGAGACCAGAGAGAAGGTGAGAGTGTCGGGGAATTCGTAGCGGCTCTGAGGGACATTGGCGGTGCATGTGAGTTTCTCAATATGGATGAAACCATGAGAGACCGCATGGTCCTGGGACTGAGGGATCTCACATTACAGAGCCGACTACTGACCCAGCCCAACATCACCCTTACCGAGGCCATTGTCGAGGAAGCCGCAGCTGAAGCCGCAAAGAAGTCAGCAGCAACCATGCAGAAAATGAATGCGGCGACCCAGCAAACACGGGCAGAAATAGGCCAACACCAAGAAAGGAAACCAGAGGGAAACCAAAAGACCACCACCACAACTGCACACCATGAGGACGTCGAGTCCTTATCCGAGACCGATGAGGAGGAGGAAGAGATACACAGACTCCAGTCAGAATGGTACAGACAAGAAAGGAGAGAATGCAAGTCGGGTTTCCAATGTGCCAGGTGCGGAGGAAACCACCCCCGATCCGAGTGCCATTTTCTAGACACTATTTGCTGCCACTGCGAGAAACGGGACACATTGCTAGGGTCTGCCGAAATAAAGAGCTACAGCCCTAGGTGACGAGACAGCACCCCCCCCAGGACCAGAGACAGACAGATAGGGAACCGTTGAAGCCGCGAAAGCAAAAATAAGCGGCTCAGCGAACCCTACCAAAAGGAAGAGACCCATCAGACAATTACCATTGGGCATTCGAGCACGACAGATACCCGTAAAGTACATGTACAGGTCAACATTGAAGGCCAACAGTGTAACATGAAAGTGAACTCCGGATCATACCTGTCAATGGTATCCTGGAACACCATCAAACGACTAATCCCCAGCATACGAAGAAGACAACTAGAAAATCAAAGACTAACCTTGAAGAACTACCAGGGGAACAGGATCCCCATAGTTGGAGTTGGATATTTTCAAATAACCTTCAAGGAACACTCAGAAATCCTCCCATTGATGATAATGGACAGGGATCGCCCAAGCCTGCTGGGGCTAGAATGGTTTGCGCCTCTGGGGATTAAAGTGACCGGCATAAACAGTGTCACCGAGGCAGACTGGGAGGAGAGCCTGATGAAAGACTTCCAGGACGTTTTTGACAGGAAGCTAGGCAAGTACCGAGGGTCCCCTATTTAATTTAATTTGAACCCAAACATAGCACCAATTCAGTTAAAGGCATGGCGGGTTCCATTCGCACTCAAACCAAAGATCGATGAACAATTGGATAAGCTCATTGCAGAGGTACTGGAACAAATAGACTACGCGAGGTGGGAAACCCCAATTGTGACCCCGATAAAGCCAGATGGATCTGTACAAATCTGCGGAGACTATAAGGTCACCCTTAACCACGCGCGACAACAAAGCGCATACCCCGTCCAGTGGTGCAACATCTATTGCATTCACTGGGGGGAGGAAAAATCTTTGTGAAGCTCAATCTGGTACAGGCATACCAGCAATCGTTGATTCCGAAACAGCGGAGGCACAAACTATTGTGACTCACAGGGGGGCATTTAAATGCAACAGGTTACAATTCGGAGTCAGTGTGGCCCCAGAGGTGTTCTAAAGCCTGATGGAACATCTTTTAAAAGGAATTAATGGGGTGGTACCCTACTTCAATGACGTGCTGGTAGCCGCTAAGAACAAAAACCAATTGGAAAGTCGCCTCAGGGAAGTCCTAAAAAGATTTAAAGAGGCGGGACTCAAGATGAAAAAAGAAAAATGTCAGCTGGCCACCGAGAAAGTTGAATTCCTGGGGTACCTAATAGACAAAGAAGGAATTCACCCCACCAAAAAGAAAAGAAAAGCCATAAAAGCCCCCAGACCACAAAACAAAAGAGAATTACAAGCATTTCTGGGACTCATTAATTTTTATGATGTCTTTTTGCCACGGAAGGCAACAACGGCGGAGCCACTGCATAGACTACTCGATAAGACAGCTACCTGGACCTGGGGCTGACGGAAAGAAGCCGTGTTCCAAGGAATAAAAGATCTGCTGACATCTGATTCAGTACTTATTCGATACAGCAAAACCCTACCACTGACAATGACATGCAACGCATCACCTTTCGGCGTCGGGGCCATACTAGGCCACATACTACCGGATGGGAGAGAAGCACCAATTGCTTTCTACTCCAAGAAGTTGTCCAAGGCAGAGAGAAACTATAGCCAGCTGGACAGAGAGGCACTAGCAGCGATACTTTCCACAAGTATCTCTACGGTAGGACTTTCTTACTCGTTACCCACCACAAGCCACTCCTGGGAATACTCACAGGGAACAAGGCCATCCCAAACATATTGTCACCATGGAAGACAAGGTGGTCTGAATTCCTGGCCGCATATAACTACCAATTAATCCACCGGCCAGGTAAGAGCATATCACACTCAGATGCCCTGAGCTGTTCCCCCCTGCCGGACCTGGAAGACGACCCGGCACCAACCACGTCCACACTACAAATAGAGACCTTGCCAAACTACCCATAACTGCGTCAGACATTGCAAAAGAGACTGCTAGAGATAGACAACTGGCGCGGATTTTAAACTGGATAGAAAAAGGGTGGCCGGAAACCGATGACGGCGACACGTTTAAACCCTTCTGAACTCGACTAACTGAGCTATCGATATTGAAAGGATGTATACTGTGGGGGGATAGAGTTGTTATTCCAAAAAAAAAAAAAAAGCAGGAAAAAGTACTGTGCATGCTACATGAAGGACACCCGGGTATCGTCAAAATGAAATTCCTGGCCAGGAGTTATGTCTGGTGGCCCAGGATGGACAAAGACATTGAGACATGGGTGGAAACATGCAACAAATGCCAAAAATCCAGACCTACCCCCTCTCCCGCACCAACCCTCGAGTGGGAGACACCCAGGAGCCCCTGGTTGAGAATCCATATAGATTTTGCCGAACCCACAAAGGGATATACATTTTTAATAATTGTTGATGCTTACTCCAACTGGTTGGAGGTCACAGTCATGCAGTCCACGACAACAGAAGCCGTCATCAAACAGTTAAGAAGACTATTCGCAACACATGGGTTACCGGACTTGTTAGTCTCAGACAACGGGCCGCAGTTCACAGCCCTGTCATTCGAAAAATTCCTCCCTGAACTGGGTATACGACATGCCCTAACCGCGCCCGCTCACCCGGCTACAAACGGACGGGGATAACGCATGGTTCGGTATACTAAAGTGGCATTAAATAAAATAGACACGGGTGACATTCAAGACAAAATCAATAAAATGCTAACCATCTAACATATAACATTGAACACGTCAACTAACAAGAGCCAGCAGAACTCCTGATGGGCAGGAAACTACACTCACACCTGGACAGATTACACTCAACATACAACCCCAAAAAGCCACCAGACTCCTCTAGTAAATACCGCACATTCACAACAGGGGATCGGGTATACGCCAAAAACTTCACGGGGGACCCACTTGGATACCAGCTAGAATAACTCAAATAATGGGACCCCGGTCATACCGGCTAGAAACAGGACGGGAGAAGCTGGAAGAGACACATAGACCAACTAAGGTTTAGAACAATAGAAAGAAACACTGACAACCCCGAGAACGCACAACAACCACACACTCAAAGACCACATCAAACAGAATATAACAAAACCAGAGAGAGGGGAGATCAACCAAACATAAATCAAAGGGGAGAAGAAAACCCAATAATAATACAACAGCAAACAAACCAACAACAAACACCACCGGTAGGCCCATTTAGAAACCAAAACTACTTACCGGCAGAAGACTTTGGCAGAAGGGAACTGGCAGCAGAAAACCAACACGAGGCCACTCCTGGAAGAGGCAGCTGAGCTGACTCCACCAGCCCGGGTAGACCGGGTGGGAATAGCAGAGCTGACTCACCCTTCTAGGAGGTTCCACCAAGAAGGAGAGGAGAGACAGTGATCCCATCCGAACCAGCCGAAGACAACACTGCAACTGAGCTGTGCAGGTCAAGTAGAAACCATAGAAGCCCTGCCTACTTACGGGACTATGTAACGTAGGTCGGACTGAACCAAGAGGGGAGGGGTGTTCTATATTAACATACTTGAAACACCCTTTTCTGATTGGTCCATAAATGCCACTTGCTGATTGGCTCAAAGCGTGAGCCTGATTGGTTTGCATTGCCGCCTTATGATTGGGCTGCCAGATTGGTGGAAGATTCAAAGAGCCATCATTGGCCGCGAGCAGCTGCTATAAAAGAGGCTGCTGCGGCTCCATGGTTAAAACTGATGCAAGGAACCAAACAAAGACTGAAAGTCACACTGGTCTCGAGTCTCTTTTTCCCGCAATCTAACACTACTAGCTTTATTTCCAAAAATATTGTTAAAGAAAATTGTTTAGGTTGAGTTGTTGCTGTCTCTCTCTCTCTCCCCTTCCCCCCAAATATTGTTTTGGTGTGCCAAGCCTGACACTGTGACTATACCCAGTTTTCCTTTTTTACAGAACAAAAAGATCCTCAGGATTTTGCTAAATTATAACCCCATCATCAAGCAGTCGCGGTGGCCTAGAGGTGAAGATGCTCACCTCCCACTCAGAAGGTTGAGAGGCAGCGACAGATCAGGTTTGCAAAGAGAAAATATCAGCTGTGAACTTTACATAGGTGGCAGGAAGGGCACCTGGCCAGTAAATGCTCAACTACATTCAGCCGTCCTGACTCCAACGCAAATCAAGGCATTACAGGGTCGTAAAAAGAAAAAGAAAAACTCTTTCCAATCCATCATCATTGATAATGCTGGATAGAAGGGCAGAAGCTCTACTTCATTGACAACTATAAATGCAAAATATTTTTCATCTGGTATATTGGATCAATGGGAAATAGATGGCAGGGAAAAAAAAGGCAGATGAGCATCAAAATCTCAACACTGAATCACTTCAGATTCAATATCAGACTCTCTGGCATTTGTTTGTTAACTTGTTCGTTTGGTCATCAAAACAGATAGAAAGGTACTGAGTTAATCGGAGACTAAAGCCTTTTCATAGAACAGTAACTTCATTGTCCATGATCACGCAATGGGAAGAGATTACATATATTCTTTTCACTCAAGAACGGGCAGAAGTTGAATTGGTTCGACAGAAGAGGATGCCTGCTAGCTGGGAGCTGAAATCCAAGGAAATTATTTTTTAATTATTAGAAACATTAGTACAATACGGAAACTGAAAAGCACTTATGAGAATAGTTTTGTGTCACTAGTGCTTGCTTATCTTTGAAGCCCAAAGAAGTCAGCTCATTGTTGTCATCAGTTGAGAGCTATTAGGAGGCACCATAGAATGAACCCAAAGGGATCTGCCAACCAACACAAAACTGGAGATATTTTGATATTTGTGATATTCACCCATATTGATACACTGAACCGTTTCACTACATAGCTTCGCTTTCCACACTTTAAAACGTCGTGTCTATACTAATGAAATTTGGAAACATGTACACAAAATGCTTTTACTCCAGCATTGTTGAGAGGAAGAGGGAAAAGCAAAAGGAAGCCTTTAGGTAGCGGAAGTTAAAACCAAAAAGTGACAGAGATTAGTGATACTTCTCCACTTTCCAAGATGCTATGATATTAGCAGTGCATCTTTTTTGCACCCTTTTGTGGAGGGTGGCCGAGAAATCCAGAGTTGAAAAAAGCATGCAGAGAGAGAGGATAGGTAATAATAAACAGCCTGGCTTCAGGATAAAGGAAGTATAGCCTTCTTGCAGTCCTCATCTGCAGGGAGGATGCAGTTCTTCTGTTCAGGAAGCCATCAGGAATTATTACTGTCCATCTTCTGTGTTTTCCCCTGTAAGTGATTTGTGTGCTTTCAGAGAGAAAGAACTCTGCATGAATACCTCCTCTTACTTGGAGATAAGACACTCTTTCAATCATCTCCTATATACCATGCCTTTAGGGTAAAATAGGAGGCTCCAAAGATTGGATATAGTGGCACCATGTAGCCTGCAGTCTAGAGATCTGCCACCCGGACACAAAGAATCAACTCTGCAGGATGAGCTCTGCATCACTTTACACAATGGGGACAGGAGTGCAATGACAGAATAAACATGTCAAATAAAACATTTCTCATGCAGAAAAAAACTAAGGTCTCAAGAAGACTTTTGGGTGAGACTACTATTGCCACTATCACCACCTCTATTTCTCTGATGAAGCATTTAGCCACCTGAGCTTCATCTGAAGTTGCAACTTCTGCATCCTTTTACATTCAGCTCAGCAATTATTCAAGGTTTACAAGCAATACCTTCAATTCCCAGGCTATCCAAAATAGTTAAAAAAAGAAAAAAAACCTTTCCAACGCTGCATTGCTTGTTCCATCCAAACAATTTTGTGGGTTGAGGGAGCATAGATTTTTAACCTTGCTTTAAAATATTGACAGAAACTTTTTTTTTTCATCTTTATTGTTGAGATCTGACCCTGTTAAAGATGCTGCCATTCTAAAAAATGACTACTATTGTGGAGGAAAAAAAAATTAATCATGAACAAGCCTCTTGGCTAAACGGCATGCAAGAATAGACTCAGTTTTTATGATCTCCAGAAAATTATTAGAAATGCAAATTTTGCAGGACCCATTCATGGATGCTCATAGACAGTGTCCATGAATCGTGTTGGTAAAGCCCATGTCACACTGCACCAACGGATGGAAAGAGAATGTAAAACGGAGAGAAACACTTGCCATCCGTTGATTAATGCGATGCATCCGTTCTGTACTCACTGCGTCCGTTTTTCATCCTCTCTATCCATCCAGCATCCGTCGACTGAGGTTCCATCCGCTCAAAAAGTTTTGAGCTGCTCATCCGTCGTCATCCGTTACGCATCCGCTATATCCGCTAGGCATCCGCTGCGCATCCGCGCAACTCAAATCCGCTCCAGCGGAAAACGGACACAGGGAGGAAGCGAAACGGACGCGGAACAGACACAAAGCGTTAGTAGCACAGATGGAGAAAGGATGAAAGTGGATGCAGCTCACAAAGAAAGCATTTAAAACAGAAGAAACGTTCGCAGAGGGGACCTATCTCGGATATTAAGAATGTCTAGAGGATGCCTAGAGGATGCAAAAGGACACATAGTGGAAAACCTATCTTGCCTATAAAAAGGGGGAGGAACTCACCTGGATCTCACTTTCAGTCCAGCAGCCCTGCGATGCAGACCTCTGCAGCTTTCATCTGGCTCCTCCTCTTCCACAGCATCCATTGATGTCCACCATGGATCATAACACAGTCATTTTGGTAGCCACCATCATTCTGCAACAGTGCGAAGCCATCTACAGGCTCTTTCAACTGTTCTACGGGAAGAAAAGGAGGCGGCCAAGAAGCATCTGGGTCTGAAGATGGATCGGGAGAAGAGCAGAGTACGGACTGTACAACAAGCTGATGGTGGAGCTGAGGAAGACCCTCGTGCATTCCAGAACATCATGAGGATGCCTCCAGCCATGTTTGACGAAGTTGTGGAGCGGCTGAGACCCAGGTTGACCAAGGCAAACACCAACATCCAGCCCAGCCTGGACCCTGGGCTCAAGGTGGCACTGACTCTGCGCCACCTGGCCTGAGGGACCACCTACAGGAGCATGCAGTACAGCTGGAGGGTGCCACACAACACCATCAGCATTGTGGTCAGAGAAGTGGTGCAGGCCATCATCGAAGAATACCTGGAGGAGCTCCTCCAGTGCCCCTCCACTGAAGAAGGCTGGAAGAAAGTTGCAGAGCAGTGGTATCAGAAGTGGAACTTCCCCCACACCGTTGGAGCCATAGATGGCAAGCACGTGGCCTGCAAATCTCCAGCCAAGTCAGGGTCCACTTATTTCAACTACAAGGGCTTCTTCAGCATCATCCTCTTCGCCATGGTCGATGCTGACTACAAGTTCATGTACATCGATGCTTCAGGCAACGGGTCAGCTTCAGATGCCCAGGTATAAGCCAGTCACCTCAAGGAAGGGCTGGAATGCAACCTCATCATGGGCTTCCCAGATCCAGACCCCCTGCCCAATGACACACAAGATGTGCCCTACTTCATCTTGGGGGATTCTTCTCCCTCAGAACCTACCTCATGAAAATCCTACACCTCCAGATGCCTCACCCGTGAAGAGAGGATCTTCAACTACAGGCTGTCCAGGGCAAGGCGGGTGGTGGAGGACACCTTTGGCATCCTGGCCAACAGGTTCCAGGTACTTTTCACTACCATGCAGCATCGCCCACAGACCGTGAGGAGGATCGTGGAAGCTTGCTGCATCCTGCACAATCTCATGCGCACCTGCTACCCAGTGTTGCAGAACAGGCTCGTGGACCTCCAACAAGGCAATGGGGACACGAAGCCTGGGAAATGGAGGCAAGGGCGAAACCTGATAGACACTAAGGATGTGCAAAGCCCCAACAGAGCTTCACGTGAAGGGAAGCAGTGGAGTGGCAAGACAGGATGATAGATGATTAATGGATGCTTCCTTCAGCCTGTCTCATCACACGGATGAGATTGGGCCATGTATGTTGGGTGGGCCTACAATGAACAGGGCATTTAATAAAGACTTGTGTTTATGTTGACATGTGTGGATGAATGATTACATTATTATAAAGGGCCATAGGTGTGGCACCTGGGAGGGTGGACCACAGAGTCCTACTATGCTTGCACTGGAGGTTTATCTATTCCACAGCTATTACCCATTCCAAAGGTATCCCTGCCCATGCCACAGGTATCCCTGTCCATCCCACTGCTATCCTTACCCATCCCACAAGCATGCAAAGGCTTAAACCATTTCTAAAAGTTTCCACCAAGACTTTACTGACAAAAACAAATGAAGCAAGTGTGTGAAGCAAAGATAATCTTTATTAATAAAAAGCTGTGAAAGAAAAATGACCCAAGTCAAGTGTCCAAAGCAAAAATAAAGTCAACAGGTAGCCACCCAGTCTCTGTCATTCTTCTCAGTCAGTCTGAGGCATTCCCATCGTCTCAGGGGTGAAGGGTCCAGGTGCTGTGCAGGTGGCTGCTGCTGGAGTGCTGGTCTGAGGCGCCACTGGGGTGCCTGGCCCTGAGAAGACAACAGGGGACGGTGTTGAGGAAGCTCTCAGACAGCTGGCTCAGCCCCATGATGTTGAGAGCCCCTTCCTCCATGCCATGGGGTGTCAGCCCCAATACCGATGACAGATGTTCTGAGGCCGGGCTTGGCTGTGGGGTGGAAGAAGGAGCAGTGTAGTGGGGCTGTCTGGTCTGCAGCTGGGTGAGGACTGGCGTGGGTGGCATCGGTGGCGTCGGTGGCATCTGTGGCATGGCTGGCATCAGTGGTGTGGCTGGCATCGGTGGCATCAGTGGCACCGGTGGCGTCCGATGTACCTGTGCCTGGACTGGGAAGGGCTGCCTGTGCTGGTGGAGCTCCTGGCAGCCGTAGCCTTGGTAGGGGAGGGGCTGTGGAAAGCCTTGGAAGGGCAGCAACATCACCTGGGGTGGAGCAGGAGGCCTGGACTGGGTGGGAGCAGGTTCAGCTTGGTCTGAAGGGTTGTGAAGAAGATCGGTGATCCTGTCCTTCACCACCTGGTACTAGGGTTCCGACATGTTCATGAAGGTCTGGTTGACGTAGGTGAGGAAGGGCTTGCGGTTGGAGGATGGGGCGTCGGTGTGTACCAGCTGAGAGAGGAGATCTATGCTTCTCCTGATGGTGTCCCTGATCTCCAGCAGGACAGTGTGGCTCTGCCCCTCCGGTCTGCCTCTCTGCCTTTCGGTGGAGGTGGAGCTGGGGGTGGATGCGGGTTGGGCTGTGGTGGAAGTGCCCTCTCCTTGCTCCCACTGTGTCAGAGGGTCCTCCACGTGCTCCGCCACGGGTAGTACAGCTGTCGGGGGGGGGTCTCCATCGTGGCACGCTCCACATATACCTGCCTGGACACAGGAGCTGACTCTTGGCCAGAAAAGGACTGGCTCTCAGCAGGCTGCCTGAGAGAGAGGGTTGTGAGAGGGGCTGCTCCTCGGTGGCAGATCTCACCCTCCAAGAAGCTGCATTTGGCCATCACGTAGGTCTCTCTGTCCATCAGCTCGACCGCGGCCTGGCCAGATTTCTTGAGGTGCAGCTTCTCGTACCAGGTGTGCATGTGCTTCCACCAGCCGAGGAGCACCTCCGAAGTGTAGCCCAGGCTCTCCCCCTTCTCTCTCCAAGCAGCCTGCTTCCTTTTGGTGTCTCGATAGAGCCTGTGTCCCTTCCGCCATAGATAGTCGTTCTCCCTCAGCCACTCCAGCACCTCCTCCTCATGTTCCTCTTCTATGGTGTATTGCCTCCTCTCCCGTTCACGCGTCTGCCTATTCCTCCCTTTGGCAGGGCCATATGGGCCCTTATCAGAGGGGCTTCGAGGTTGTTGGGGCTGCTCCTCCACACCACCACCACCACCACTAGCAGCAGCAACAACAGTAGCAGCAAAAGCAGGACCAGCAGCACCAGCAGCACCAGCAGGACCAGGAGCACCAGCAGGACCAGGAGCACGAGCAGGAGCACGAGCAGGACCAGCAGGACGAGGAGCAGTGCCAGCAGAGTAAGCACCAGCAGGACCAGGAGCACGAGCAGGAGCACGAGCAGGACCAGCAGGACGAGAAGCAGTGCCAGCAGAGTAAGCACCAGCAGGACCAGGAGCAGCGCCAGCAGAGTAAGCACCAGCAGTACCAGGAGAAGCGCCAGCAGAGTAAGCACCAGCAGAAGCACCAGCACCAGGAGCAGTGCCAGCAGAATAAGCACCAGCAGAAGCACCAGCACCAGGAACAGTGCCAGCAGAGTAAGCACCAGCAGAAACACCATCACCACCACCAGAAGCAGCATCAGCAGAAGCACCACCACCAGAAGCAGCATCAGCAGAAGCACCACCACCAGAAGCACCACCACCAGAAGCAGCATCAGCAGAAGCCCCAGCACCAGAAGAGCAAGCCCGGGCAGCAGAAGCCCCAGCAGAAGCAGAGTTAGGGCCAGGGGTTGGGAAGGTGGCCCTGTCCCTCTTGCCAGGGCTGGCAGCAGATGGCAGAGGCTTCCTTTTCTTTCCCATGGTTGTTGGGTTCCTGGCTGGCAGGCTGGCTGGCTGGCAAGCTGTGCCTGGAAGCAGGTCTTTCCTCTGAATGGTGACCTGCTTGCGAGCTGCTTCCCTTTCTGTCCGCGGGGCTGACGCAATGCATCCTCCCCGCATGTGCAGTGAACGCTAGGCATCCGCTAGGCATCCGCTAGGCATCCGCTCTGCATCTACTCTTTCCGTTCCGCGTCCGCTTTGCTGTGCTCCTCCGGAAGCCTTGCGGATGTGCCATCCGCTCCCATCCGCTCCCATCCACTAGGCTTCCGTGGAGCATCCGCTTTCCATCCGCCCTATGTACTCCCCCGTCCGTTCTTTTCCGTGTTGTCCGCTCTGGTTATGCAAATTCGGGGCACTTTTGAGAGCGGATAACAACGGATGGAACATTTTGCTTGTCCGCTGTGTCCTTTTTACAAACGTTTTGCATCTTTCGGCCAGTGTGATAGGGCCTTAATAAACTATGTTGCTTTTGATAATCCTCATTCACACTGCCAAAGCACATACCGATTTCAAAGCAAGCCAGGCCTAAAAATAAATTGCTGCCCACTATTTGCTAAGACACGTACCTACTCCATATTTGGGGAAATCTCTAACAATGAATAAAACTGAAAAAGGTATCCATCCCCTCAGAAAGTATGAATGTTTGTAGTCAAGTCTCAGGATAATTTGCTACCGAAATGGTATAAAACTTTAAAAGTGGGGCAGAAGAAGAGAAAAAGACTGAGGGGGGGGAGGTAGGGAGAGAGACGGAGGGGGGAAGACAGTGGGAAGGAGGGAGAGAGGGAAGGAGGGAGAGGAAGAAAAAGAGAGGGAAGGAGGAGGAGGGAGGGAGAGAAGGAGGGTGAGGGAGAGGGAGGGAAGGAGGAAGAGGGAAGGAGGGAGACGGAGAGAAGAGGGAAGGAGAGAGAGAGTGTGTCACTATCTCAATATCAACCTGTTTCATGTATGAAAACTTGAAAATGTCAAAATAAAAAAAAATGGAATCAAACGGTTTAGACAAAATTTAGATCTAGAGGTAATTCAGCAAGGAGTTAATGTGGACAATATTTAGTATCTTACATACAGTCAATCAGAATAGAGCTGAAAGAGAACTTGGAGGTGTTTTAGTTAATCTGCTGCTTAAGCAGGAGACCCTGGCCTATGTACCATTTCAGACAAGTGACCGTCCAGTCTCTTCTTAAAAACTTTCAGTGATGAAGCACCCACATCCCCTGACAGTAAACTGTTCCATTGGTTAATTGACCTCACTGTTAGGAAGTTTTCTCCTTAATTCCAGGTTGCTTCTCTCCTTGATTAGTTTCCATCCATTGTTTCGTGTCCTGCCCTCCTACATAGTATTTTCTATCACTTTTCGGAAACAGGTGGATAAACTTATAATTAAATGAACAAATTACAAGTACCATGAACAAAATTTACAATAGTTTTTGTAGTCTCTCATGTAATGGTTGTTATACAAAGGCATCAGAATCTTCAGGCTTTCTGGATTGGATCCTCTGTCTTGTGCTTACCATGTAAATGAGGCAGCCCTACTGAACCTATTAAGTAAATTTCAGGCTCTTCTATAAACAAAGAGATCCTGTGTAGCACATTCTCCAACCTATCTATTAAAGCTCTAATCATCTTGGAAAAATCAGTAAATAAAGAAAAAGAAGGGTGGCTCTTTTATAGTTTTTACAATTCGACGCTTTTAGCAGTTCTGTCCTGACTTGGCTATCAAACCCTGGATCTCTAGCTAAGTACCGATATATCTATATACTAAACTCCTCTCCTGGCCTTTAACTGAGTGAAACAGTACAAGATAGAGCAACCATTTTTGAACCGAGGTATCTCACACAGGCTACCTTACAAAATGCATCCAAAATCTGGGACCCATGGCTCCCAAGGGAGTGAAATTTGGGGAAGTTGTGGCTGCTTCAGTACAACTAGTTGCTGCTCCATCCCTAGGCTACTGCTGCAGTCACCTAGTTTTCATTTTTAATGACCTGTGATCGTTCTTCATTCAGTCCCACAATCCCTCACTCCCTTTCCTCACCCAGAAGCAGCTACTTACCAACTTGCTAAGAAGGGAAGGGAGGTGGAGGAGGGAGATTTCCAACAATTCCCACAAGGAAACTGAAACAAGAAGTTGGAAGCTGTTCTTGCTCCTGCTGCTTTTTTTTTTTTTTTTGCCTGCCCTTGGTGATTCTGTTTTTCTCTTTAGGTAAATAAATATTTTTGAAACAATCATCCAACAGGTCATCTTGTTTGTAAAGGTTACTGAGATCTTACACCATGTTTTGCAGCAGTCATAACAATAACTTTTAACTATAATTTTTAATAAACAATTTTATTGCTCCAGGTTCTTGATTTTTTGCTGCCCTTGTTTCAGCTCTTAAGGGCTTGTCGCATTGGCCGACAGATGCAAAACTTTTGTAAAAAGGACACAGCGGACGAGAAAATGTTCCATCCGTTGTTATCCACTCTCAAAAGTGCCCCGAATTTGCATAACCAGAGCGGACAACAACAGAAAGGAACGGACGGGGGGAGGACGTAGAGCGGATGGAAAGTGGATGCTCCACAGAAGCCTAGCGGATGGAAGCGGATGGGAGCGGATGGCACATCCGCGGGGCTTCCCGGGGAACACAGCGAAGCGGACGTGCAACGGAAAGAGTGGATGCAGAGCAGATGCAGAGCGGATACAGCGGATGCAGAGCGGAAGCCTAGCGGATGCCTAGCGAATGCAGAGCATCCACTGCGAATGCGGGGAGGATGCATTGCGTCAGCCCCATGGATATAAAGGGAAGCAGCTCGCAAGCAGGTCACCATTCAGAGGAAAGACCTGCTTCCAGACACAGCTCCAGCCAGCCAGCCAGCTGGCCAGCCAGCCAACAACCATGGGGAAGAAGAGAAATCCTCTGCCATCTGCTGACAGCCCTGGCAAGAGGGACAGGGCCACCATCCCACCCCCTGGCCCTGACTCTGCTTCTGCTGGGGCTTCTGCTGCTGGGGCTGACTCTTCTGGTGCTGGTGCTTCTGCTGGCGCTGCTCCTGGTGGTGGTGCTTCTGCTGGTGCTGCTCCTGGTGCTGGTGGTGCTTCTGCTGGAGCTTACTCTGCTGGCGCTGCTCCTGGTCCTGGTCCTTCTGCTGGTGCTTCTGCTGGTGCTCCTGGTCCTGCTGGTGCTGCTGGTGCTTCTGGTCCTGCTGGTGCTCCTGGTCCTGCTGGTGCTGCTGGCGCTTACTCTGCTGCTGCTGCTCCTGGTCCTGCTGGTCCCGCTGGTGCTTACTCTGCTGGTTCTGCTCCTGGCCCTGCTGGTGCTGCTGCTGCTGGTCCTGCTGGTCCTGCTTTTGCTGCTACTGTTGCTGCTGCTGCTGCTGGTGCTGGTGTGGAGGAGCAGCTCCTACAACCTCGAAGCCCCTCTGATGAGGGCCCAGATGGCCCTGCCAAAAGGAGGAAGAGGCATACGCGTGAACAGGAGAGGAGGCAATCCTCCATCGAAGAGGAACATGAGGATGAGGTGCTCGAATGGCTGAGGGAGAACGAATATCTTTGGCGCAAGGGACACAGGCTCTATCGAGACACCAAGAGGAAGCAGGCTGCTTGGAGGGAGAAGGCGGAGAGCCTGTGCTACACTTCGGAGGTGCTCCTCGGCTGGTGGAAGCACATGCACACCTGGTACGAGAAGCTGCACCTCAAGAAATCTGGCCAGGCCACGGTCAAGGTGACGGACTGAGAGACCTACGTGATGGCCAAGTGCAGCTTCTTGGAGTGTGAGATCCGCCACCAAGGAGCAGCTCCTCTGACAACCCTCTCTCTCAGGCAGCCCGCAGAGACCCAGTCCTCTTCTGGCCAAGAGTCAGCTCCTGTGGAGCGTGCCACGACGGAGACCCCCTCGACAGCTGCACTCCCCATGGCGGAGCGCGTGGAGGACCCCCTGACACAGTGGGAGCAAGGAGAGGGCACTGACACCAGAGACCAACCCACATCTACCCCCAGCTCCACCTCCACAGAAAGCAGGCAGAGAGGCAGACCAGAGGGGCAGAGCCACACTGTCCTCCTGGAGATCAGGGACACCATTAGAAGCAGCGTAGATCTCCTCTCTCAGCTGGTACACACCAACGTCCCATCATCAAACCGCAAGCCCTTCCTCACCTACATCAACCAGAACCTCATGAACATGTTGGAATCACAGTACCAGGTGATAAAGAACAGGATCACCGGTCTTCTGCACAACCATCCAGACCCAGCTGAACCTGCTCCCACCCAGTCCAGGCCTGCTCCTCCACCCCAGGTGATGTCACTGCCCTTCCAACGCTTTCCACAGGCCCTCACCTACCAAGGCTACGGCTACCAGGAGCTCCAGAAGCACAGGCAGCCCTTCCCAGTCCAGGCACAGGTACATTGGATGCCACCAGTGCCACCGATGCCACCGACGCCACCGATGCCAGCCACGCCACAGATGCCACCCACGCCTCACCTCGCTCAGCTGCAGACCAGACATCCCCACTACACTGCTCCTTCCTCCACCCCACAGCCATTTCTGGTCTTAGAGAGCAAAACACTACTATAGAAAAGGCTCAGTTGATTTTATCTATGATAAATTACAGAGGGCTATTGTTAGCACAAAGATGGAAGACTACAGAAACATCATAATGGAGGAATGGATTGAGAAGGTGGCCGAGTTTGCAGAAATTGTTTGATCAAGGAGGGAGCTGCAACTATTTTTATGAAAGACCCATTATGGTGTGGTGGAGCAGTGATTAGAATGTAGTACACGGCAGCCTACTTCTGATGACTGCTGGCTGCTTGCAATTTGGCAGTTCGAATCTCACCAGGCTCAAGGTTGACTCCGCCTTCCATCCTTCCAAAGTCGGTAAAATGAGGATAAAGATTGTTGGGGTCAATAGGCTGACTCTATAAGCTGCTTAGATAGAGTTGTAAAGCAATGTAAGCGGTATAAAAGCCTAAGTGCTACTTCTATTGCTATGGACTTTTTGCTGAAAATGCATAAAAGTGAATTGATGATATGAAGATTTATTGACTTAAAAGGCTTGTTTATGGGAAGAAGAGAACCACGATATGCAATTCAGGAGAGGTGAGAAAATAATTGCTCCGTTTGTAACTGATGCAAAGAAGTTCAGAATATGCTTCTTTGGTTTTTTGTCTTTCTTTTTCCTTGTCTTACCCTTTTAAAGGCCCTGTAACACTGGCCGATGGATGCAAAACGTTTGTAAAAAGGACACAGCGGACGAGCAAAATGTTCCATCCGTTGTTATCCGCTCTCAAAAGTGCCCTGAATTTGCATAAGCAGAGCGGACAACACGGAAAGGAACGGATGAGGGGAGGACATAGGGCGGATGGAAAGCGGATGCTCCACAGAAGCCGAGCGGATCGAAGCGGATTGGAGCGGATGCCACATCCGCAAGGCTTCCGGGGGAGCACAGCAAAGCGGACGCGGAACAGAAAGAGCGGATACAGAGCAGATGCGGAGTGGATGAAGTGGATGCAGACCGGAAGCCTAGCAGATGCCTAGCGGATGCCTAGCGTTCACTGCACATGCGGGGAGGATGCATTGCATCAGCCCCGCGGATAAAAAAGGAAGCAGCTCGCAAGCAGGTCACCATACAGAGGAAAGACCTGCTTCCAGACACAGCTTGCCGGCCAGCCAGCCAGCCAGCAACCCAACAACCATGGGGAAGAAAAGGAAGCCTCTGCCATCTGCTGCTAGGCCTGGCAAGAGGGACAGGGCCACCCTCCCAACACCTGGCACTGACTCTGCTTCTGCTGGGGCTTCTGCTACCCGAGCTCACTCTTCTGGTGCTGGGGCTTCTGCTGATGCTGCTTCTGGTGGTGGTGGTTCTGCTGGTGCTTACTCTGCTGATGCTGCTTCTGGTGGTGGTGCTTCTGCTGGTGCTTACTCTGCTGGCACTGCTCCTGGTGCTGGTTCTTTTGCTGGTGCTTACTCTGCTGGTGCTGCTCCTGGTGCTGGGGCTTCTGCTGGGGCTTACTCTGCTGGCGCTGTTCCTGGTGCTGATACTTCTGCTGGTGCTTACTCTGCTAGTGCTCCTCCTCGTCCTGCTGGTCCTGCTGGTGCTTACTCTGGTGGCGCTGCTCTTCGTCCTGCTGGTCCTGCTGGTGCTGCTGGTCCTGCTGCTGTTTCTGGTCCTGCTTTTGCTGCTACTGTTGTTATTGCTGCTGCTGCTGCTGCTGCTGGTGGTGGTGGTGTGGAGGAGCAGCACCTACAACCTCAAAGCCCCTCTAATGAGGGCCCATATGGCAATGCCAAAGGGAGGAAGAGGCAGATGCATGAACAGGAGAGGAGGCAATACAACATAGAAGAGGAACATGAGGAGGAGGTGCTGGAGTGGCTGAGCGAGAACGAGTATCTATGGCAGAAAGGCTCTATCACGACACCAAAAGGAAGCAGGCTGCTTGGAGAGAGAAGGCGGAGAGCCTGAGCTACACTTCGGAGGTGCTCCTCGGTTGGTGGAAGCACATGCACACCTGGTACGGGAAGTTGTACCTCAAGAAAGGCAGCTGCACCTCCACAGAAAGGCAGAGAGGCAGACCGGAGGGGCAAAGCCACACTGTCCTCCTGGAGATAAGAGACACCATCAGGAGCAGCGTAGATCTCCACTCTCAGCTGGTACACACCGACGCCCCATCCTCCAACCACATGCTCTTCCTCACCTACGTCAACCAGAACCTCATGAACATGTCGGAACCCCAGTACCAGGTGGTGAAGGACAGGATCACCAATCTTCTTCACAACCCTCCAGACCAAGATGAACCTGCTCCCACCCAGTCCAGGCCTGCTCCTCCACCCCAGGTGATGTCACTGCCCTTCCAAGGCTTTCCACAGGCCCTCCCCTACCAAGGCTACAGCTGCCCTTCCCAGTCCAGGCACAGGTACATCGGACGCCACCAGTGATACTGATGCCACCCACGCCACCGATGCCATCGACGCCAGTCCTCACCCAGCTGCAGACCAGACAGTCCCACTACACTGCTCCTTCCTCCACCCCACAGCCAAGCCCGGCCTCAGAACATCTGTCATCGGTATTGGGGCTGACACCCCATGTCATGGAGGAAGGGGCTCTCAAAATCACAGGACTGAGCCAGCTGTCTGAGAGCTTCCTCAACACACCATCACCTGTTGTCCTCTCGGGGCCAGGCACCCCAGTGGTGCTTCAAACCAGCACTCCAGCAGCAGCCACCTCCACAGCACCTGGACCCTTCACTCCTGAGACTGGGCATGCCTCCGAGTGACCAAGAAGAGTGCCAGAGATTGGGTGGCTACATGTTGACTTTATTTTTGCTTTGGACACTTGACTTGGGTCATTTTTCTTTTACAGCTTGTTATTAATAAAGATTATCTTTGCTTCACACACTTGCTTCATTTATTTTATTAAATAAAGTCTTGGTGGAAACTTTTAGAAATGGTTTAAGCCTTTGCATGTTTGTGGGATGGGTAAGGATAGCAGTGGGATGGGCAGGGATACCTTTGGGATGGGTAATAGCAGTGGGATAGATCAACCTCCAGTGCAAGCATAGTGGGACTCTATGGTCCACCCTCCCAGGTGCCACACCTATGGCCCTTTATTATCAATAATAATGTAATCAATCATCCACATATGTCAACATAAACACAACTCTTTATTAAATGCCCTGTTCTTTGTAGGCCCACCCAACATACATGGCCCAATCTCATCCGTGTGATGAGACAGGCTGAAGGAAGCATCCATTAATCATCTATCATCCTGTCTTGCCACTCCACTGCTCCAGCTGGGGAGTTGGACCAGTGTCTCAGGAGGTTGCGCTGCTTCTTCCCTTCACGTGAAGCTTTGTTGGGGCCTTGCACATCCTTCGTGTCTATCAGGTTTCGCCCTTGCCTCCATTCCCCAGGCTCCATGTCCCCATTGCCTTGTTGGAGGTCCACGAGCCTGTTCTGCAACACTGGGTAGCGGGTGCACATGAGATTGTACAGGATGCAGCAAGATTCCACGATCCTTCTCACGGTTTGTGGGCGATGCTGCATGGTGGTGAGAAGTACCTGGAACCTGTTGGCCAGGATGCCAAAGGTGTCCTCCACCATCCGCCTTGCCCTGGACAGCCTGTAGTTGAAGATCCTCTCTTCACAGGTGAGCAATCTGGAAGTGTAGGGCTTCATGAGGTAGGTTCTGAGGGAGAAGGCGTCATCCTCCACGATGAAGTAGGGCACATCTTGTGTGTCGTTGGGCAGGGGGTCTGGATCTGGGAAGCCCATGATGAGGTTGCATTCCAGCCCCTCCTTGAGGTGACTGGCATTGGATACCTGGGCATCTGAAGCTGACCCGTTGCCTGAAGCATCGATGTACATGAACTTGTAGTCAGCATAGACCATGGCGAAGAGGATGATGCTGAAGAAGCCCTTGTAGTTGAAATAAGTGGACCCCGACTTGGCTGGAGCTTTGCAGGCCACGTGCTTCCATCTATGGCTCCAACGGTGTGGGGGAAGTTCCACCTCTGATACCACTGCTCTGCAACTTTCTTCCAGCGTTCTTCAGTGGAGGGGCACTGGAGGAGCTCCTCCAGGTATTCTTCAATGATGGCCTGCACCACTTCTCTGACCACAATGCTGATGGTGTTGTGTGGCACCCTCCAGCCCGTACTGCATGCTCCTGTAGGTGGTCCCTGAGGCCAGGTGGCGCAGAGTCCGTGCCACCTTGAGCTCAGGGTCTAGGCTGGGCCGGAAGTTGGTGTTTGCCTTGGTCAACCTGGGTCTCAGCCGCTCCACAACTTCATCAAATATGGTTGGAGGCATCCTCATGAAGTTCTGGAATGCACGAGGGTGGCTACCAAAAGGACTGTGTTACGATCCATGGTGGACATCAATGGATGCTGTGGAAGAGCAAGAGCCAGATGAAGGCTGCAGAGGTCTGCACAGCAGGGGTGCTTGGACTGAAAGTAAGATCCAGGTGAGTTCCTCCCCCTTTTTATAGGCAATATAGGTTTTCCACTAGGTGTCCTTTTGCATCCTCTAGACATCCTTAACATCCGAGATAGGTCCCCTCTGTGAACGTTTTTTCTGTTTTAAATGCTTTTTTCTGTTTTAAATGTATGCGAGCTGCATCCGCTTTCATCCTTTCTCCGTCCGTGCTACTAACGCTTTGTGTCCGTTCTGCGTCCGTTTCGCTTCCTCCCTGTGTCCGTTTTCTGCTGGAGTGGATTTGAGTTGCACAGATGCACAGTGGATGCCTAGCGGATATAGCGGACGCGTAACATAACGGATGACAACGGATGCAGAACGGATGCATTGGATACATTTTCCGCTCAAAAAGTTTTGAGCAGCTCAAAACTTTTTGAGTGGATGGAACCTCAGTTGACGGATGCTGGACGGATAGAGAGGATGAAAAACAGACGCAGTGAATACAGAACGGATGAATCGCGTCAACCAACGGATGGCAAGTATTTCTCTCCGTTTTACATCCTCTTTCCATCCGTTGGTGCAGTGTGACATGGACTTAACTTTTTACAATTTCTTTCTTTTCCTATCTCTCTTTTTATGTTTCTGAAGGCTTTAAAAACTTTGTAAAATATTGTAATAAACATACTTTTTTAAAAAAGAAGAAAGATGGTAGTGGTATCGGACAAACAAAAACTACAAAATATTTTCTCATGTCTTTCCCAATAAGCCCATAAGCTCTGTTGGGAATCTTGCACTTGAATGGATTTATACACAAGGAGCTTAGTGGGATTTAAAGACATTCTTTCTATTGATCCCAGCGCTCTGGGCCATGAACACTTTTAAATGGCAGAAAGAAGGTGGCTTCCTCTACCAGAAGGAGTATGCCATTAGACTGGGTCAGAATGGGATGGTACAAATAGACCAGCAAGGATCCCTCTGTGTAATATAGAACAGCTGGACTGAAAGATGGCTCACTAAGAATTTTTGTGTACTGGTACTTGAGTGATTTGGATATAAAAATATTTATACAAAATTAAACACTACATCTCCAATAGGAGACACCTCCCCCTCATTATTATACAAGAATTTCCAACAAGCACATTTTAATTAGATGCTTATATATACACAATTTAGGATGGCAAAATTCTTGTCTGTTCTCTGTATAGCTGTCAGGCGGAGCTCCATTCAAAATCCAGGAAAGAAATACTTAGACTCTTTAGTTTAGAGAAAAGATATCTTTTACTGAAAATGAAGTGGTAGCAACCAAAGAATTCTGAATCTGAGAATTTAGGCGCGCAATTCACATATAGAAAATGCTGGAAATGTTCCCACCCCCAATAGTTCAACTGACACTTCCAATTAGAAGTTGTGGATATGATCATGTGGCATCTTCAGGTGATGATGAGGCCTCTGTCCGCTGACCTTGGCATAGTTTGATAACGGGTTGCAGTTGCGCAGAGAAAGAAGAAAGCTAAGCGAGAAATAGAAACCTAACTCTATTTTATGTTCCCCCCTTCCACTTTATACATCAGACGAATGTAACTCCTCCAGCTTACTTCCCCAGCTATTCCTACCTCCCTTTTCCACCCCACCCCCCCGTTACTCATGGCAGTCGAAAAGATGCAAAGCAATAGCAGAAGATCTTGAAGACTGACATTCGGCCCTCCTAGAAATAGGGAAATCATCAGTCCTAGAAGTCCTAGAAGAGAGAGAGAGGAGAGAATATAAAGACAATTATTAATCATTAAACAATTTCAAAACAATACACTCCTAAGGCTTATCAGGATACTTGGAACGAAATGCTTTGATCAACTTAGGGGCGTTAACGTCGGTCTCATTAACCCATTCGGCTTGTGAAGAAGGGAAATGTTTCCAGGCTACAAGATACTGGAGTCGACCCCTCCATTTGCGAGAATCCAGAATTTTTTTAACTTCAAAATGTTGTTCGCCTTCAATCAATATTGGTATGGGAGAGTCAATCTGAATGGGCCTTAGGTCAGAAGTACGCTCAGGTTTTAGCAAACTAACATGGAAAACCGGATGAATTCGTCGAAGAGTTTTTGGTAAGTTCAGCTGGACCGTTACAGAATTTATAATCCGTTCAATTGTGAATGGACCAACGTATTTAGGACCAAGCTTCTTTGACTTTTGAGTGGTCTGCAGGTATCTGGTGGACAGGAAAACCTTGTCGCCCACTTTATATTCCTTCTGTGGGGATCTTTTCTTGTCAGCAAATTTCTTATGAGCTTGATGGGCCTCATCTAATGCTTTGCGTGTTATTGGCCAGTTAAGTTGGAGTTGAGTTATCCATTCATCCAACAAATGGATATTTGGCTTTTCACTAGGAAGTTCAGGTATGGGAACGAAATCTTGTCCCGAAGCCACTTTAAATGGAGTAAATCCAGTACTGCTGTGTACGGAGTTGTTGCATGCCACTTCAGCAAATGGTAGTAATTCGGACCAGTTATCTTGTTGATAGTTTATGTAACATCTGAGATATTGTTCTAACACTGAGTTAGTCCTCTCACAAGCCCCATTGGTTTGGGGGTGGTGGGCAGAGCTTAGCCCCTGGGAGGAGCCTATTAACTTCAGGAACTCTTTCCAAAAATTTGAAGTAAACTGGACCCCTCTGTCAGAGATTATGCGTTCCGGGACGCTATGTAACCTGTAGATATGTGATATAAATAGTTTAGCCAGCGTCTTAGCAGATGGAATCTTGGAACAAGGTATGCAATGTACTTGTTTGGAAAACAAATCAGTCACTACCCAGATGACCGTGTTTCCACCACTTTCGGGTAGTTCTACTATAAAGTCCATAGAGATTTCCTTCCAAGGAGTCGTTGGTCTAGCTACATTTTGTAACAATCCTACTGGCTTACCAGGAGGTCTCTTTGCCGAAGCACAAATCGGACAGCTAGCTACGTAAATTTCAATGTCCTTTTTTAAAGTAGGCCACCAGAATTGCCGCTTGACTAGATGTAAAGTTTTCACAAATCCGAAATGGCCAGCTGCTTTAGAATCATGAGCCTGTTGTAGTATTTGGCTCCTCAATACTTGTGGCACATACAACTTGGCCCCCACCCAAGCCAAACCATCTCTAATTGTATAGTCACTTGAATGAGCCAGGAACCATTCGTCCAGTTTTAAAGCTTCTTTTAATTGTTCGGTAAGGTCATTCGCTAAAACCACTTCTTGGTTCTTCCTTTGGGCTCTGGTAACCACTGGGGCAGCTAGGTGTTTGGCTGAGACAATTGGGCTTATCACCTCCTGACGCCTACTATTATATTGAGGTAGTCTAGAGAGAGCATCCGCCATGAAATTCTTCCCGCCCGGAATGTACTTCAATGAGAAATTGAATCGCTTGAAATACTGGGCCCACCGAACTTGTTTAGGGGACAGCTTCCGGGGTGTTTTTAAGGCTTCCAGATTCTTATGATCAGTCCATACCTCAAACGGGTGTTTTGCTCCTTCCAGGAAATGTCTCCAGGTCAACAAGGCCCAATGAACTGCAAAAGCTTCTTTCTCCCAGACGGCCCATCTTCTCTCTGTTTCAGACAGTTTACGGGAGGTATACGCACAAGGCTGTAAGGTCCCTTTCTCGTTGATTTGCAGTAATACCGCTCCAATAGCTACATCACTTGCATCAGCTTGAATCACAAAAGGAGTGTCCATATCCGGGTGTTTCAGCACTGGTTCTGCAGCAAATAGTCGTTTTAGCTTTTCAAAAGCGGCTTGGCACTCCATGGACCACTCCAGCGGCTTTCCTGGCCTCGGCTTCACCTCCCCTTTTGTTTTTAAGAGATTGGTGATGGGCATTGCTATCTTAGCAAACGTCGGGATGAATTGCCGATAAAAATTTGCAAATCCCAAAAAGCTTTGAAGTTGTCTTCTAGTGCGTGGTGGAGCCCACTCCAGAACGGCACGCACCTTCTCTGGATCCATCTCTATGCCTTCAGATGAAATGCGATATCCCAAATAGTCAATTTTGTCTTGGTGGAATTCACACTTTGACAATTTAGCATACAACTTAGCGGCACACAGTTTCTGTAAAACCGACCGCACTAACTTCACATGTTCATCCAGGGTCTCTGTGTAGATAAGGATATCATCAAGATAAACCAAAACCCCCCTGTATAAATGTTCATGTAACACTTGATTGATCATTTGCATGAATACAGCTGGGGCCCCTTGTAAACCAAAAGGAAGAACGTTGAATTGGAAACATCCCATCGGGCAGTTAAAAGCGGTCTTCCACTCATCCCCTTCCTTAATTCGAATCCGGTAGTAAGCTTCTCTCAAATCCAACTTGGTGAAGATCTTTCCCTTCGCTAAATGGGCCAACATGTCCTTCATCAAAGGAAGGGGGTACACGTTTTCCACAGAAATAGCGTTCAAATTTCTGTAATCCACCACCAAGCGTTTGGAACTATCTTTCTTTTCACGGAACAACACTGGGGCCGCTACCCGGGGTCTAGCGGGTTGAATAAAACCACGTTCCAAATTTTTATCAATAAACAATCTTAGCTCTTTCAATTCCCGTGGGGTCATTGAGTACAATTTTGGTTTCGGGAGTTTCACCCCGGGCAAAATCTCAATAGCACAGTCTGTTGGTCGGTGAGGCGGAAGCTCATCCGAGGCCCTCTCACTGAACACTTCTTTTAAATCCCAATACTCTTTAGGAATTTTCTCCTCATCTTTTATGGGCTCAGTACTTGTGGAAGCTATTTCAATTAGGGCCCCAGGCTTCGGCTGCGATCTGGCCCCTCCTCCCGGTCGCTGCTTTGTGCGTATGCGCAACAACCCCTTTCTCCAGTTAACCTGGGGGTTCCATTTCCAGAGCCAGGGAAATCCCAGTATTAATGGTTGCTCCATTCCAGGGACCACAATAAACCGCAGAGTCTCATCATGCTCTCCCATGATCATTTCTATAGGTTCCGTGACATAACGTGCAGGGCAACCTCCAGCCACTGATCCATCTAATTGGCAAAAGGAAATGGGCATCTTCAAAGGTTTTAACTTTAGGCCCATTTTCTTCACTACTTCCGTGTTTATTATACACCTGGTGCACCCAGAATCTAACAGGGCTAGCATTTCCCCTTCGACCCCTGAATTGGGTACTCTCAACTTCACCGGAATGGTCATAGGGCCCACACTTGGACTTACCAGGAAGTCGTCTTCCGAGTCAGAAATCTCCTCCTCAGGGGTCACTGGGGCTTCTGATTCTTCTGCTGCGGGACGGGCGACCTCTGCTGTCTCTCTCATCTTTAGTGCTGTTTCGCGAGGCTTCGCTGGGGATTTTTCAGGTTTCTTTCCTTCCTTGGGCGCCCCCTTTTGCTCCAACTTGACTCTGCAGTTCACAGCCCGGTGACCTTCTTTCCCGCATCGAAAGCAGGCTGAGGGGTTGGGTCTTGTCGCCACTCCTCCCCTCTGAGGTTTAGAAGCCTCTTGAGGGCGCGAGGGGGAAAACTTGCTCCACCCATAACCTCCCTGCCATTTACTTCGGATTAAATCAATTTCCACTTCTTCTGCCAACAGGTACCACATCTGCAAGTTATTGGGGTCTCTTCTAGCAGTGCACCTCTGGTACACATCTTCATTTAAACCATCTTTAAACAGTTCTATCAGAGCTTCTTGGGGCCAGCCTCGGAAATGGCCTGCTAACTGCCTAAATTCTTGAGTGTAATCAGCCACAGACCTCCACCCCTGTCTTATGGTTTTCATCCTAATTCGGGCCTTGCGCTCCGCCAGTGGGTCCTCAAACCTAGCCCGCAGTGCAGCCATAAATAGGTTATAATTCAGCAACTGAGGAGCATTATCATTATGCAAAGTCACCATCCACTCTGCCGCTATTCCCTCCAGAGCCCTGGTAACACACCTCACTTTGGCTGCTTCTGAGGGAAAATCCTCCCCATACTCCTCCATATGGCTCCATACTTGAGCTAAGAAAAATCCCAAGGCTTTGGGATCCCCTCCGTATTTTACTTCTAACGGAGGCAGCCTAGGAGCTCTACGCCTTCTAGGAGTCACACCTCCCGCCGAAGGCCCCGGGGCTGCTGCTGGATCGGGTTGATTTATGGGAGAGGGAGTTGCTCTGCTTCTTCTGGCTGGGGCTGCTTCCCCTCCCCCTTCATACCTTTGTGGAGCTTGAGGTTGTTCAAAGGCTTCATTCAGGAGTTTCCTGGCTTGATCCAGCAAGAGTTCCCTCTTTTCCTTCTCTTGCCAAGGCTCCTCTTTTCCACGCCGACGGGTAGTTGTGACCCCGGGGGGGGGGTCCTTCTCCGGATCTTTCCAACCAACTCCCACCGACCATCTGGGCTTCACAGCTGGATCCTCTTCCAGACTGAGCTCTGCTAGCGATTGGGCTTCCTGCACCAGCAAAGAATCTTGGCCTCCAATGGCTCCCAGATCCTCCTGGTCACTATTTGAAGATGACATGATGTCCAGGCCCCCTCAGAAGAAAATTGGGTATTCTCTCCGGGTGGGCCGGTGGAAAGAGATTCAGAATAATGTCAGGCGGAGTTCCATTCAAAATCCAGGAAAGAAATACTTAGACTCTTTAGTTTAGAGAAAAGATATCTTTTACTGAAAGTGAAGTGGTAGCAACCAAAGAATTCTGAATCTGAGAATTTAGGCGCGCAATTCACATATAGAAAATGTTGGAAATGTTCCCACCCCCAATAGTTCAACTGACACTTCCAATTAGAAGTTGTGGATATGATCATGTGGCATCTTCAGGTGATGATGAGGCCTCTGTCCGTTGACCTTGGCATAGTTTGATAACGGGTTGCAGTTGCGCAGAGAAAGAAGAAAGCTAAGCGAGAAATAGAAACCTAACTCTATTTTATGCTCCCCCCTTCCATTTATACATCAGACGAATGTAACTCCTCCAGCTCACTTCCCCAGCTATTCCTACCTCCCTTTTCCACCCCCCCCCGTTACTCATGGCAGTCAAAAAGATGCAAAGCAATAGCAGAAGATCTTGAAGACTGACAACAGCCCTCTTTTGTGAAGAAAGCAAAACTGCTAGCATTTCTACCAGTGCTCAGAACTCTCATGTCTGCTCATATGTATTGGTCACCCAGTCAATTAGAAATGTTGATGAACTGTTTATAAATACTGTAGAAACAAAATGCACATTCTTTCTTAAGTTAGAACTCCCATCCTGGGTGATGCTTGGAAGGTTACCTTTCCCTGTGGCCTTCCTTTCTTTCTTTCTTTCTTTCTTTCTTTCTTTCTTTCTTTCTTTCTTTCTTTCTTTCTTTCTTTCTTTCTTTCTTTGCTATTGTTTCTTACTGTAGCTCTAGTATTTTGCTACACTGGTATTGTATTTTAGCCTTTTTACTGTAATGTAGAAATAAAAGCCACTTAAGAGTCCTGCTGGACTGGAGCAACATGTGAACCCCAGTAAGTAGGTAAACTGAGGGTAAACAAATATCCCCATATTTAATGTTGATTTATTTCCACTTCTGAGTTTTAACAGATTTCTTCCTAAAATTCTCTTCAAATTTTTGCATCTGTGCTTTTTTTTTTGGGCAGCTATTATCATGATAGATGATAATAAGGAATCATAGCAGGATAAGGAACATCCTGTATACAGTATAAGCTTTATACTGTAAAATATAAAGTATCAAGAAGAATCAATGGCCTCTTTTTATATCCACTGAGTTGAACTTTCTTTTAATTTGCTATAAAGTGTAGTGTATGTTCATTGATGTAATAATAATAACATTGAATCACAATACATATCTGAAATACTTATAATAGAAATACTTATAATAGAAATACTGATTCTTCTATTGGTCTGTCCAATGTATGTGGCTGGACATGATGCACAGGGGACTTTATATATGCCTTGGTTTTCCAGGTCAATTTTATATTTGGGGTTTCTAAGGATGGCTGCTTAACTAAAACATATTTTATATACAAAGGACAAAGATACAAGCAAATTGAAGGAGCCCCTATGGGATCACCACTGTCACCCGTCATTGCAAACCTGTTCATGGAAGAATTCGAATCCAGAGCCCTGGCTGATGCCACCCACAAACCCAAACTATGGCTAAGATACATCGATGACACATTTGTGATTTGGCCCCATGGAAAAGAAAACCTAAACAATTTCCTAACACACCTAAACAGCACACACCCCAAAATCAAGTTCACCATGGAAACAGAAATAAACAACTACCATTCCTAGATGTACTAATATACAAAAAAACAGATGGCACACTAGGACACACCATATACCAGAAGAAAACACACACCAACCGTTACCTCAATGCCCAATCCCACCACCACCCAGCACAGATAAACTCCGTGGCCAAAACACTAATTGCTAGAACCAAATGCCTGGCAGACAAAACACACATAAAGACTGAACTATGCACCCCGACTAAAGTACTGACAGCTAACGGCTTCCACAAAAGCAAAATCACCGGCTTGATCCACAAAAACACACTTGAGACATAATGGAGACCCAGAAGATGAACAGATCTATAGAACAGATGTCCTGCCCTACATAAGAGGTACTACAGACAAAATCAGGAAGATACTACACAGGCATCACATCAAGACTGCCTTCAAAACAGACAAAAAAAATAGCAGCCATCCTAAGAAACCCCAAAATAAAATTGACCTGGAAAACCAAGTCATATACGAAGTCCCCTGTGCTTCATGCCTGGCTACATACATTGGACAGACCAATAGAAGAATAAGTACCCACCTGGATGAACACAAAAATGCAGTAAAAAAGCTGGAACACACTTCCTCACCAGTCCAACACATGAAAGCCACAGGCCATAGCATCAACTTCAATAGCACCAAAACCTTAGCCACTATAGAAAACCCCAGCCACAGAATTATCAGAGAAGCCATAGAGATTGAAAAAAGACCTGAAAGCATGAATAGAAGAGATGATTCCACCAGACTGTCAATTATTTGGAAGTCTGCACTTACAAACAAAAAAATCTCCACACCACAAGCCAGGCAAACACCTGGGCACAAACAGATCCCCCTTGATATCTCCAGCTCAAATACACCCCAACCAGGCACCCAGATGAAACCTAGCTTCCTAACAAATGATAACCGTCTATTTACTCGGAGCCAAGCTGCACTAAAAGCCTCCAATACAGGAACACAATGTTGCCAGCCAATCAAGACCAAAAAAAAAGCCACAAAACAGACAGAAGAAATTAGAAACACCAGTCAAGCAGAACACAGCAAACTCCAAGACCAATAAACACAGACCAAGACTCCCAACCAATCAGGATGAAGAAAAAACCATTCTGGCACAGCAGTAAGCTCGCCCCAAATTTAAAACTGAAACAACTGTAAAAGTCTGACTCACAGACAAACACAATACAGAAGCCTGATGATGGCAGATGAGATTCTGCCGAAATGTTGCTACAACTTTAAAAGTTAAAACAACTACAATGATGTGGGAAAATACTCGAACAAAGCTGAACAGCATATATGTAAGTACCCGCGAAAACTTAAGAAAATATATATACACACACATGCACACACTTACACACACACACACACACACACATACATATAATCTTTTTCATTAAAGAAATAATCACACTCAGACTTGCCAGTTGGTTTAAATGGGAATTGATGGGAACATTTAGAGAGTTATCTTCATCTCTTTGTATTTCTGCAAAGCCACGTGTATCATTGAGAAATCATGGGAAGTGAGTCTTCTTTTTGAATGGCTACCTTTTTATTGAGGTATTTAAGCAACTATTGAGCATTCAAATGTTCCTGAAACTTTCACTAACAGACACAATCTATTTCCATTTAACATTAACTCCTCTGTTTAATACAAGGAAATGACAATTTAGCAGACTGCTTCAATTCATTCCACAAAACAGTCAAAATTCGGTCGCTTGGCAAGTGGCTTGTGCTTACAATGGTCGCAATAGCCCAGAGTCATGTGATGACCATTTCTGACCTTCCCATTGATCTCCCTCCAGCAAAGTCACTGGGGAAAATCTGGATTCACTTAACGACTGCATGGTTCACTTAACTGCAGTGATTTGCTTAATAATTGTGGCAAACAAGATCATAAAATTCATCTGATAAGAACAGATAGCCTTCGGCTTAAGTGAGTCCCTTAATTGCCAGGCTGAGAAACAAAAATTGTAGCCCCAATTGGTGTTGTTAAGCCAAAGACTCTCTGCTCTTATCAAATTAATTCAACAATGCCATTGCGGCTGCTTCAACTTGAAAATAAAATACCGCCAATGGTTATAAAAATGCAATTTCAAGCCACTGCTTTTGGGTTGTTGCTTTTATTAGTATGTGAAGCTAAACATCAAAAGGTGGGGGCACCGGGTGTTTTTGCACAATGATGTTCTTCTGGTTATTCATCTTCACAGTAAACACTATAATTTGACCTGGCCAAAAAATGTATATTAAACAATATTTTGGACTATCTGTTCCAAGGCCAATGTCTAAAATTACACATTTAGCCATAGCATGACAAAAAAACTGGCAGTCATGGGTTTGGGTGGAGTTCTTTCAATTTTTGCTTCATCCAATCAAACATATGGCATCTTCAGCTCAGATCACCAAGCCCCCCCCCAAAAAAAAAAGTAGGATAACATCAAGGTAAATCTGTTAACACTGCTAATCTCAAATAGAATAGAATAAAACATTTGTTGTCACTTTAAATGTACCCACTAATCAGAATATGTTAAAATGAAATCTCGTTACATTCAAGTCTCAAAAGAGCCATTATGCATATACCCACATATACAAACATATATGATACAGAGAAACATCACAGTCTAGTTTGAACATGTGTACACACACACACACACACACACACACACACACATATGGTGGGGAAAAAGAATCCTGTGAACTTACAAGACAGATGGCATAAGGAACAAAGCTGTTATATGTCTAGTAGTCCTGCTATAGATACTTCGAAACCTCTTCCCAGAGAGGAGCAACAGAAACAGACCAAGGAGTAGGTGTTTGGAGTTTCTAACAATGCTTTGAGCTCTAAGCACATAGCGCTTATAAGCGGTATACTGAATGATGGGAAGCAATCTCAACTGTCCTTACCACCTTTACCCAGAGGGAAGCAACAGAAACAGACCATGACATGGCTGTGTGGGGTCTCCAACAATGCTTCAAGCATTGTTACACAAAGAAGTATTAAAACCTAATAGGCCCAGTTTGTTCACCAAATGCTGAGGAATGATAGCATTCCCTTGTTTCATATAATAGTGTTCTACGCAAAAGAAAATTAGACTTAAGTCAAGAAATACTTAATTACTGTTGTGTGGCTATTTCAAAACATTTTTCACTCTGCAGAAAGTCAATTCTTTTTTTAACTTAAATATGAATTTTGGTTTTATTATCACATTTTGAACAATAAGAACTGCCTTCTAATTACAGAGGTACAAATTGTCTCACATATGTAACTGAAGCAAGTTTCAGTAATCTCATCACATAAAAATCACTGCAACATACAATTTAAAAAAAAACATACCTTTTGCATTCATAAAAACTAAAAAGTCTATTAAAAACAACCGAGGGAACAAAAGAAAAGGCTGCATTTTCATTAAATATTCCTTGATGAAGATTAATATTGCTGTCCATATACAAGTGATCGTACTTGTCTTTGCTTAGCCTGTGTTTCTAGTCAGTCACACCAGGCAAGATGGAATGTGTATATATGGTTCAACAAGTTAAATATATATAAATCTGAATTTGATTTATAACTGAATCCTACCCATTTTAAATCTACTAGCTTGACAAAAAAATTCCATTTAGCATTCAAGATAGCTGTGATTATTTAACTGTATAATGTCTTGTATTAGCACTTGCTTGAACAAACAAAGTTTTCAATTTTGTAAGCCAAAACTAAAAACAAAACAATTGTCATTCACTTTAAAACTTCACCAGTTCTAAAAATAAGGCATAGGTGCAACACTTCCTTAAAATCTTGGACACACATTCCTAAGACCTCCAAATCATCATTTCAATGTGATAGATGAGTGAAATTATTAAACACCACACTGATATTTAGGATAATTTATTACTTACATTTAATTTCTATTAATCTTTATTGTAAATAAAATTAAAATTTAGGCTTTACTTTAATTCTAGTGCTTTTTGTGATTGAATGATTTGACTGATCCAAACTGCCCATTCAAAAATGTATTTCTACAAAATATGTATGTACAGAAGAAAAACAACCTTATTCATAATAATTAATGACCATGTTGCTCCTGTTGAAAAACTATTTTTAAAAGGTAATATTTGAGTGTGTTAATTATAACATCATGTTGCTTCCTTGAATTCAGTATGGCTTATGTGTTTCACAGAAGAAATAAAGAATGTAAAAATAACTGGCACACACTTTCCCCCTTGCAGAGTTAGGAGTCCTCTGTCAGTAACAGAAATAATATAGAGAAAATATGGGTCTCCAGACATGCTGCTTCCTCTCAATAGGGAGGGATTTAGTTTTATGTGGGAGCAGTAAAATTTAGTTTTATGTGGGAGCAGTAAAATGTAAAATTTCCTTGAATATAGTCTCAAAAAATATATCAAGGAAGACCTGCATTTGAGTATGGATTTGTAAGATAAGGGCAATGATCAGTAAATAAAAGAAGATTAAAAAGCTTTCAGACATTACTTTGTTAAATGTATGGTAAGACTACAAGTTCTAGCTTTTTAGCTTTTTTTTCAGTCATAATTCATCGATTTCTTGTGAGCTCATATGGTAAAGGAAACCCAGATTCTTGTCCACCATTAGTGAAGGAAATTCACTAGATGACACTGAGTCCTTTATTCTCTTAGCCCAACCACTTCACGGGGATGTGGCAGTGCTGAAAAGTATGTCTAGGTATCAGCATGTCCCAAAAATCTTGACAGACTTGAACAGGGGGTCCTACACAAAAAAATGAAGATCTTATACTTAGGCAAGGGAAATCAAATGCAAAAGTATAGAAAAGGTGATATCTAGCTCAACAGTAGTAACTGTGAGAAGCTCACTAAGAATCCTAATGGACAGCCACTTAAATATCAGCCAACAGTGTGCTTCATCTGTTAAAAGAGCCAATGCAGTCTTAAGCTGCATCAGTACAGAAACAATATCAAGATCATAAGAAATTAGTACCACTATATTCTGCCTTGGTAAGACCACACTTGGAATACTGCATTCTGGTCTGGTCACCACAGTACAAAAAAGATGTTGAGACTCCAGAAAGAGCGCAAACAAAGGTGATTAGGTGCCTGAGTTTAAAACATATGATGAACAATTGCAGGAAATGAGTATGTCTACTCTAATGAAGAAAAGGACTAGGGATGACATGATAGTAGTCTTCCAATTAGTGGTGGGATTCACATTTTTTTACTACTGGTTCTGTGGGTGTAGCTTGATGGGCATGGCAGGGGAAGGATACTGTAAAATCTTCAGTCAGAGGTGGTATTTGCCAGTTCTCTGCACTACTCAAAGTTTCCACCACCAGTTCTCCAGAACTGGTCAGAATCTGCTGAATATCACCTCTGCTTCCAATGTTTCAGAGGCTGTCAGAAATGAGAGGAAGACGATATATTCTCCAAAGCATCTGAGGGCAAGACAAGAAGCACTGGATGGAAACTTATCAAAGAGAGATCCAACCAAGAACTAAGGAGAAATTTCCTGACAGTGAGAATGAATAACCAGTGGAATGGCTTGCCTCCAGAAATATGGGTGCTCCATCACTGGAGGTTTTTAAGAAGAAGTTCGAAAGCCATTTGTCTGGAATGGTATAGGGCTAACTTTTTTGGGCTCCTGTGCCAAAAATTGTGTGTGTGCTTGCATGCGCTCATGCTTGTGTGCCAGCACCCAGAAGGCAATCCTTGCGCAATCCCCGCCACCATCCCCTTACCTGTACTGTGCCTCCCAGCTGATTTTCGGCTGGTTTGAGGCCTTTTTGGCCTCCCAGAGGCTTGAGGAAAGCTTCTGCAGTCTTTGCAGGCTGGAAAATAGGCTCGTTTTGTCACTTCCGGTATTTCTGGAAATACAGGAAGTGATGAAATGGGCCTATTTTTTGGCCTGCAAAAGTTAAAGAAGCTTTCCTCAAGCCTCTGGGAGGCTGAAAAAAGCCTCAAACCAGCCGAAAATCAGCTGGGAGGCACGCGCATGTGCAGTGAGGTATGTTTGCCTGCAGCTTGTGTGACGGCACAAATGGCTCTGCATGTCACTTCTGGCACACGTGCCATGGGTTCGCTATCACGGGTATATGGTCTCCTGATTGAGCAGGAGGTAGAACACCTCTAAGGACCCTTTCAACTCTGTTATTATGTTAAAAAGATTATTTGAACAAGAATATTACAAGGCATTATGCACATGGTTTAAACCTCTTCAATTTATTCCAGACAAACTAAAGACACAAGCACAGTATGCAAACAAAATAAACAAAAATGCAAGAGAATTACTATTCTTCCTCCTTTTGGCAAGCTTGCCTTGAGTGAAGAATGAAAATCCTCCATCTAAATTCTGCCCTTAGCTGAGCCACTTGTTGCTCAGTCATTGCCATCAACATCTCAGTTATCCTGATTAGTGGAAAATGATTTCTGCCATATGTGTACCTCCTGAGAAAGCTGACATTCTTTTAAAAATGATTTCTGGGATTTGTGATAGCAATCTCACAAAGTTCTTGCTCAATCTAAGAAGGCATTCTTCTGAAGTGCAGGCTTAATTTAAAAGAAGCTCAAGAAAAACCAAAGTCCTGAAAGTTAAAGTCAACATGGCTTGAACAGTAGATCATTCATTTTATGTCTAAGATGTTCTTAAAACAAGGGCAAGGGCTGGGGGAAAAAGTGATGTGGACAGTTAGAACTGGAAGTGAAAATGGCCCAAGAATTTGTGACAGGTCATAACATATATATATGGTGACCTCTTCTGCATTAGGAACATGTTGAGTAGGAACATGACCCATTCGAGATTCCTCGTCACTTCTTATAGAATGAGAGAGAGAGAGAGAGAAAGGGAGGGAGGGAAGGAGGGAGGGAGAGAGAGAGAGAGAAATGGATAAAGTGACAGTCTTGGCTCAGAGAGACAAGCTTCATGCACTTCATACATGCATTGTTGAATATAAACCAAAAGAGTAGTGCCATGTCCACAATTTTGCCTAATTTGACCATCTCCATCTGGACAGGACCCATTTATCTCAGCAGATCTGTAACATACAGGTTTGTAAATAGAATATACAGAACTTCAATATGTTAAAAAAATCTATAGAACTTATTTTTATACATACCTGTGAGGTAGGTATTATGTGAGGAATTGATAAAATAATGAGACAGAGGCTGGCTCATATCTTCATTCAAATCCAGTTTTTCAGGTGGAACAACTCCATTTTCTTCTCCACTTAAGTATCTCATAAATCCATCCACTGATATCTGTCCTGGGAGAAAATAAATTCAAAAGTCATATTCTTTAGCTCCATATGTTTCACTTGTAGCTTACAGGCTCACTCGGATTAATAGTTCTACAACACATTATTTCTTGTATCAACAGCAATATACTGTACTGTAGGTTCTATGGTTCCTTCCACCTTTATTGCTATAGATCTATTAATGACTTGCTCAAATAGATATCCTCAGATGTGTTGGCACTAAAATTCCAAGAAATCCCAGCAAATATGTGCAAATTCTTTTCTTCTAAGAGTTGGATGTGGAGAAATACGTATAAGTTTTATCTATGTCAACCATACTAGGTCTACTATGTATTCCTCAGTCTGTATTAAACAGCCAATTTCTCAGTGCCCCAAATGTCATAAAAGATAAGGATCTGATTGCAAAAGATGAATGCCTGCTACTACCTTCATTAGATTTCTTTAATAACCATTGCCTTGAAAAGTCAAAATGAGAAAGACAAAAAATTGCCAACCCATGCATACAATATGACTTCAACATTTATCCTTTTAGATTTATCTTTTAGTTGTCAAAAAAAAGGAAAAAGTTTAATGAAGGGAATTTCAGAATAAGTCCTTCTTTACAAGAAAAAAATGTTCCTAGAAATCTATGATCTGTGTTCTATTGATTATATTGCAGATTGACTGCACTATCTTGATTCTAGTAACAGTCGCAAGGATGGTGTTCTCGCAATATTGCAACCCTAATGCCCCATGTACTCATGTGATTAACAGCATGACTTCTGCCAACTTTAGTTTGGCTTCTGCTCAATTGCTCAACAGAGCAAACAAACATACTTTGCATTGTAAAACAAGTTTGAAAATTGGTCTCCAGTTTGTCTATTTTGGTTGAATTTAAGAGTTCAGAAATTACACACTCAAAAACCTCTGTAAAATATAGCATAATGGGCTGGTGAAGATCCCAGCCAGCTCAAGGATAGCTGGCAAGTTCCATAATTGCTATGGATATTAAACAGAAGTGGTTTATATGAAGAAATATAATTAAAAGATGTGCTGTTCTCAGCTGCAGTTTCATGCAGCTTTCTGATGTTCTTTCAAATCTCCTACATTCTTCATAAGGATGCACATATCCGAATTAGAACTATTGCACTGCTTGCAAGCAGCAGGACAAAGACTTTCCCAGCCAGAAGCTATTTAATGTCTCTTATTATAATTTTTTCCATATACTCATCAAGTTATTTTCATTGTATACGTGGATTATCACTGCATAATAGAATGAGTAGGTATAAGCCTATTGATCCAGCACCTTTTGTTCTATCTTCATATCCCATGATATTTTGAACCTTGGAAGAATGAGATTTTTAATCCATCAGTAGTTCGATGCAGAAACAGCCATGCCATCAGCCTGCACTCTCAAGAAGTGGAGAAGAGCAGGGGCCATCATAAGACAACAAAAAGGCAAATAAATAGGATTCCTACTTCATTCTTTCCTTTTTTAAAAAAAAAATATTTGTTTTAAAACAAACATAAACAAACAAAACATAAAAACATTAAGCCATCTTCCATATATACATACAGTGTGCCAGTTGGTTTACAAATTGTTTTGTGCAACCATTTCGTAGTCTTCAATTACAATTACATTATCTAACCTCTCATACTTTCAATCAAATATCAACTACATTAATATCTTTATTAATCAGTCATTGACTATACTTTTATTCATTCATGTTTTATAAAATAATCATATTTTACTTAGTTTATTTTATAACAATTCATATTATCCTCCCAGATCTATCCCAGAATCATTTTGTAAATATAAGTTAAAAAGAAAAAAATACATCTTTATATGTTTATTGTTTTCTAAAAATCTACATATTCCATTACTATATTTTATTATCTAACCACTGATAGAATAGATCACAAACTTTGCAAAATTGTTTATTATCTTGTTCTCAAATTTCAAATGTCAATCTACTCATTTCAGCACATTCCAATATTTTCTTAATGATCTCCTCTTGTAATGGTATCTTTTCATTTTTCCAGTTTTTAGCAAATACAATCCTAGCCGCTGTTAATACATTTACAATCAGATATTTCAAATCTTTACTATATATTTCAGGTAAAATTCCCAATAAAAAAAAAAATCTGGTTTCAAGTCTATATGCTTATTTGTCATTTTTTCCAGCCACATGTGGATTTTAGTCCAATATTTTTTAGCGTCCAGGCATGTCCACCACATATGGTAATATGCCAGGTGTCTGATGACATTTCCAGCACTTTTCGGACTTAATCTCGAACATCCTTGCTATTCTTCTCAGGGAAAAGTGCCACCTGTAAAACATCTTATACAAATTTTCTTTATATGCTGTTGACATTGTCATTTTATAATTTTGAGACCACAATTTTTGCCATTTCTCTAAATCCCATATCCAAAATTCTTCCCCAAAGCAATCATAGTTTCTTTAACTTGTTCTCCTTCTAATTTAATTTCTAATAAATATCCATATAATTTTTTCATCACCTTTTCATCAGCACATGTCAGAATCTTATCTAAATCAGTCAATTTATCATAAAAATCTTGTTTTAAAATCTTTATACCTTGATTGTATTTGCACATATGAAAACCAATTCATCTTTATACCTTGTCCTTCTAATTTATGCATAGATTTAAGTTCACCCTTTTCATTCAGTATTTCACCATATTTAACTGTTTGTTCCTTTTTATATATTATAGGATAAGAAAATGCTTCAATAGTCGATAACCGGACTGGAATTTTCAAATAACATTGTCTTTTAATTTTCTCCTAATTTAACCACAGAGACTCCCATATATGTCTTCTAAAGTACCCCTGTGTTTTCGTTCCTTTATACCATAAAAAAGCATGCCACCCCAACAATAGATCATGTCCTAATGTCTGCAATCTAGTATTTCTTTATGTTATCCATTCCTTTACCCACATCAATTTCGTAGCTTTATAGTTCAACTCCAAATTAGGCAAGCCAAATCCTCCTCTTATTCTAGCGTCTTGCAAAAGTTTTAACTTTATTTTCGCCTTCTTACCTTGCCATATATATTTCAACCGGTTTTATTTAAATCTTCAAAATAATATTTTCCAAGTCTAATTGGAATTGTTTGAAACAAATATAAAATTCTGGGTAATATATTTCTCTTGATTGTTGATATTCTCCCTATTAGTGACAGTTGTAAGTTTTCCCATTTCGCCAGATCTAGCGCTATCTGCTGCTTAAATGTAATATAATTACTCTCTTTTCGTGTACTGAATCGTGCTGTCAAATATAACCCCAAGTATTTGATCTTATTCGTGACCTGGATTTTCAGTAGGTTTGCTAATTCTTCCTTTTGTCTTGAAAACATTTTCTTTGTCAGAATCTTTGTCGTATCTTTGTTTATTTTCAAGCCAGCCACCTTTCCATATGTCTCTATTTTTTCTATCAATTTTGATGCTGTTTCTAGTGGATCTTCTAAGATGAAAACCAAGTCATCTACGAATGCTTGCAGTTTAAATTCTTCCTTTTTAATTTTCATCCCTTTTATATCCTTTTCTTCTCTAATATTTCTGTTTAACACTTCCAAGGTTAACACAAACAACAAGGGTGACAGTGGGCATCCTTGTCTTGTTCCTTTTCTTATATCAATAGATTCTGTCAATTCTCCCTCTATCATTACCTTTGCTGTTTGCTTTTGATATATAGCATCTATTGCTTGAGTAAATTTTTTAGTAAAGCCCATCTGTTCCAGCAGTAACAACATGAATCGCCAGTTCACATTATCAAATGCCTTCTGTTCATCTAGAAATATCAAAGCCATTTGTTTTTCAGGATGAGTCTCATAGTATTCCAAAGTGTCCAAAATTACTCTCATATTGTCTTTAATTTGTCTCTTTGGCAGAAATCTATTTTGATCAGGATGAATAAAACTGTTTAAATATTTTTATATTTCTGCCAATATTGAAGCAAAAATTTTATAATCTGCATTTAGTAAAGAAATAGGTCTATAGTTCTTCATTTGTAATGGATCGGCCTCCTCTTTTGGAATAAGTGTAATATAAGCTTCTAACCATGACTTAGGTATCCTCTTCTTTAACATAACTTCATTCATAACTTATAACAATGGAAGGTTCAATGATTTTTGTAATGTTTTATAAAATTCTGCCGGAAGTCCATCTGGGCCTGGCGTCTTTCCATTATTTTGCTTCTTGAGTGCTTCAGTTAGCTCCATCATCGTTATATTGCTTTCTAACATTGTTTCAATCTCTTTAGGTATCTGGGGTAGATTAGCATTCTGTAGATACTGTTTAACTCTTTCCTCATCAATATTCTCTTGTGTGTATAATTTCTCATAATAGTCTTGTATGATTTCCTTCTTCTCTTTACTACCATAGCAAACTTGGCCTTGTTCATTTATTAATTGCAATATTTTCCTTGATTCCTTCTCCTTTCTCAATTTATATGCTAACCATCTACCTGGTTTATTTGCATCTTCAAAATAGTTCTGTTTAGCACCTCTAATTTTCTGTGCTAATTCTTCTTTTTCTATTAGACCCATTTTATGTTTGGTTATATCCATTTTTAACTTGATATCCTTTTTCTGTGGCATTTTCTGTAACTCTTTTTCAAGTCCTTTATATGCATCTTCTAATGCCTTCGAGGCTAATCTTTTCAGGGTATTTCTTTTCCTTGTATAATCTATTATCAAGCCTCTGGCATATGCCTTCATTGTATCCCATACATTCTGAATTGATGGATCTTCTTTTTTGTTTTCTCTAAAGAAAAAAGCCAGTTCTTTCTCCACCCACTGTGTAAAGTCTTTTTCCTTTAGAATAGTATTATTTAACGTCCATCTAGATCTTCTTCTTTGTCCTTTCCATTTAATTGTCATTGGATTGTGATCTGCCCAAGTACTTGTTTCAATGTTTATTTCTTGAATATTGGTTAATAATTCTGTTGACATCCATATCATATCTATTCTGGACCATGATAAATGTCTATTTGAATAGAAAGCATATTGTTTGGTTTTAGCATTTCTTTCTCTCCGTGTATCTTTTAAGTTTATTTCGTCCACCATTTAAAAAAAGGATTTAGGGAGGATCTTTCTGCTTTGCTTTATTGTTTTCTGTGCTGTATAATCCAGTTTATTGGCTACAATTCCATTAAAATCTCCCATCAAAACTATATTAGCATAGTCCAGTTCAATTATTTTCATGTGTAATTTTTTATAAAATTCTTCTTGATTGTCATTCGGGGCATAAATTGCAATCAGGAGTGTTTTTATATTATTATCTATAATTTCCACCATTAGTATTCTTCCATCATCATCAATATATATCAATTTTGTTGGGATAATATCTTTAATATATAGGACCACTCCTCTTTTCTTGCATTGTGTCAAAGAAGTAAATATTTTCCCTAATTTTGGCTGTATCAACAATTGTTCATGTTGTTTTTTAATATGTACTTCTTGTAGGCAGATTATATCAAATTTTAATTTCTCTAATTTATGGAAGGTTTTCCTTCTTTTAACAGCTGAATTAAGTCCATTTATGTTGATTGTAATTAATTTTTTTTCTTCCGTGGTTAAATTTTGTTGTTAGGTTTAACAGCTCTCGTAGATCTTGGTTCACGTTGTTCTTTAGCCTCCTCCTTTCCACCTACTGCACCTTCTTCTTTTCCAGTCATCATTTGGTAGTCCTCTTGGAATTCAATTGGTGAAATTTCTTTTTCTGCCTCTTTCTCCTCTTTAAAAAATTCTGTGTAAAATGATTCAGCTTTCTCAATTGAGTCAATTCTATGTCTCTTTTCTTGCCATGTGAACATTAAATCTTCTGGAATCAGCCATCTATAATTCACCTCTTTTTTAAGTAACAATTTGACCAAGAATCTTCTCATCTCTCTCACTCTTCTGGACACTTGTTTCAAGACCACAATCTCCTTATCTTTGTATTTCAATGTTTTCTCTCTTGCCACTTGCAATATTTGCGTTTTAATGGCTTTCTTTGTAATTCTGATGTGAACCTCACTTGGTAAACTATTTCTCATTGCATATCTTGTAAAGACTCGATAAACCTCATCTATTCCATCCATCATCTTCTCTCGTGTTGTTTCCAAAGCTTCAGCCAATATTTCTATCATTATCTCAGCTAGGTTTTGTCTTTTTTCTTCCTCTATGTTTTGAAATCTGAGATAAAATTCTGATCTGTCCATCTCCCATCTCAGCATACCACTTTTATCTTGTTCAACCACAGTCAATATGTTATCAATGTCTCCAATCTTCTTATCTCTTTGTTTACCTTCTTCAGTTTCTTGGAGCCTCTTATCATACTTGATCAACATTTGTTGGATGCTCTCCACTTTTTCATTGGTTTTCCCTGTTCTTTGTTCAATGTTCTCTGTTCAATGTTCAAATTCTCTTTTCAATATTCTCTGATCTTGTTTGAATATTTTGAATTCCTTGCATAATCATCTGCAGGGTCACTTGTTCTTTTTCTTGCTTTAACATTGTCTATACTGAACGTTGTCCTCCACATGGTGGAGAGGAGGAAGCAAAAGTTGAAGAACCAGGAGTTGTTAACTTCCTACTCATTTTGAGAAATTCAAGATCTTTCAGATTCTTCTAGACCTTAATCCAATTGTGAAATAACCAATTATAATTCCAAGTAAAAATAGTGGGGAAAAAAAGAAAAGACCAATTGATAATAATTATTAAAAAGAAAAAAGGAAAAAAAAATATTCAGGCTCTTGTATACCTTAATCCAATTGATTAATTAGATAACAATAAAAATTCAAAAGTAAAGAAAAAGGTCATCAGCACACCATAGACACAGTTCTGGATGAAGTAAAGAATCTTCTTGGATCAGAAGCGAAATGTCTTCCAAAAAGGAAAAAAAAAGGAAGTCCAGTTGCCTCTTGAAAAAGCACATTTGGGGCAACCAGGACCTGGAATCTCCATAGACATACTTTCTTAGGGGGAAAAAAACAAGGAAACTACCTTTCAAAATTCAGAAATAACAAACCTAACAGAAAATGGATCCTTCTCTAAAATGTCCATACTTTTCAACAACAACTTAGAATGAGCAAAAGTCATCAAGCCTATACAAATCACACTGTAAAAATTTGATAACAATAGATAGAAAGTTAAAAGAAAAGAAGCTGTAAAACACCTCAACATTCAAATATCAGTCTGAAATAAAATATGCATAGATGCCACAAAAAGTTGGCATTTTTTACTTAAAAACATGCTATTTTTATTCTCCATTTGAGTCTCATTTTTAGCTTCTTTCTATAAACACAAAAGAATGAATACCAAGGGGTTTTTTTTAAGCAATGTAGCTGGGGAGTGAATATTCTGACCTGTTTGACTGATACATATTTCTGTAATTAACAAAAATATAGGTTAGCAGATGAGCTTATTTTAAGAACATTCCTGCAATCTATTTATACACATATCTGTACATGAATTATTCAAGAGTATTGTGCATATTCTTTAATCATCTATTAAAGAATAGCTTCTTTCTGTTAAGCTGGAAAAAAAATCCTCTTCTTCTTGCTTCTGTTTTTTTTTTCAAGAAACAGATTTAAAATGCCTCATTACAATATCCATAATATTTATACTGCTTATTCTTTAAAAAAAACATTTCCAAGAGAGTATGAATGCTTTGCTAGATTCTGAAGATTTTAGATACAGCTATAAATAAAAAGATCATTTTTAAAAAACCAAAATACCCCTCATTGTCTTATTTAACAAACATGATGTTCTGGAAGCTATTTAAATTATTTTATCTGGGGTTAATTCCTTATTACAAGAAACTTAAAACTATTTTTTTTCTATTCAATCTTCAGCTCATAGCAAAAGTGAATAAAGGATTTGTTTTTTCCCCTTTGCTCAAGGACCCCTTTGCTGGTCAAATCTTGTTGGATTTCCTAAAATTAAGATGTCCTCTTAGGGTAAGGGAACAAATGTTGAAGGTGTACAATAGAAACATTCATTACAATGGCACCTCTATTATTTAATATACAAATTAACTTGGCAAAATTATAATTATTAAATGCATACTGTTAAAGTATGCATACTATTAAATAAAGTATCTATTTATAAAATATAAAAAACCCACACTCTAAAAAGTATTTAATAATTGTAATGTTTGATGAGCCTTTGTTACATTATTTTCTCCATCAAGCACCTGAAAATCACATTGACATCTTCTAGACTGTCTCTACATTCTTCTGTATGAGGCTGAAATAGTGCTTATGTTTTCTGGGTGGGGGAATAATACTTGACTTTTTTTTTTTTTGCTTTTGTCCACGAAAAGGAATCCATTTTTGTGTGTGAGTACTTTTAGAGCAAAGAACTATCAATCAAAAGTCATTTTGTCTCTGTCTCCTTAGCAATAACAAAAATCAAATGGATCTCTGCAAGTCTGTGCAGAGATCCAGTTATCAAGGGCAACATTGATGTGGGTTGTCTACTGTAGACACCTATCCTGCACCTATCAGGAACTTCTTAAAGATGCCGTATCTTTTCCTGGGATGGTAATGAGCCCAGCCACTTTAAGTAGGCTATTGCTGATTCTTAATCACATTTTATTTTTTAAGTCTGGATCTCTTTGCAGCTCTAACATAAACATATCAAAAACAAACAAAACCATTTCATTCTGATTCTATTTAGTACATTCTGAAGCTACTTACTATATTATAAAAAAGAAAATAATAATAATAAGTTTATAATATAATTAAAACAATAATCCATAGCAAATTAAGCTCTATTATTAAATCCAATTTTCTAACATTATTTCAAATATAAATACAACAATACAATCTTATGTACTTTGCAGAATCTCTTTTTTAATCATATTTTTACCCACTATCTCTGAATAGATCTTGTTTCTTTACATCTTGTTGTAACTTCTCTTCCCTTTTTCCCTTCCTTTCTTCTCCAATCCTGTCTTTTTACCCCCTTGTCTCTTAATCTCCACCTTCTTCTGTATTTCTCTTTTCTGTTGCTTTCTGACATTGTATCAATTTTTCACCTTATTTTTCCCTTTTTTGGTTGTTTTTTTAAATCTTAAATTCTCCATTCTCTTTCCCCTCTTCCCCTTTTCTTCCCCGGCTAAAGTTGTTTGCTCATTAAAGATGGCTTCTTCTTCATCCCAGTCTTCTTGTTCTTGTAGTTTCTAGTAGGTAGAAATCGCCATTTCTAAAAAATGGAAAACAGATCCAGAAGAGCCCTTCCCTTCTTGATCCTCTTCTTTTAGCTTTTTAAATTCAATTTTCAGTTCATCAACAAGTAGTGCCATTGTAAAAAGTTTTTTTTAGACAACCCAAATATTTTTAGTCTTTTAAATAATAATTTCCAAAAGTCCCAAAGTCACCAAGCAATCCAAATACACACAGTCTATTTCATTTAGCACTTTCTTCTTTTTATATTTTCTCTTCCTGGGGTTATAGTTCAGTTATAAAGCTCCAGTTAAAATATATCTTTTAGAAGTTTTGTTACAGTTTCGCTCTAATCTTATAAATTCCAAGCAGCCTCCTCCAAGAAAATCTTAATATTTATTCTTTTCCTCTCCCTTCCCACTTATAGCAAAAAAAAAAAGTTTTTTTTTTCCTTTCAATGTTCAGAAATCTTTATTGTCCCCTTGGCTTCAATTTTCAATTTAATTACCTACTGATGCCAAAATGGATTTTCCAGATTTCTCCACATTTGCTATCACCATAAGGAAGGAGAGTGAGAAAAAACAAACTTTTCTTTTTTACTTTCATTCGCCGCTTCTTCTGTCTTCGTCGGGAATGATGTATCTTTAATAAAACTTAAGTTCCAGGGAAGAAAGCTTCTTTGTGGTGGCCATTGCTGACCGCCGCTCCACCACTTTCAGAAAAGGGAGTTAAGCCAGACGAGGAGGGGGGGTTTGCAATTCCCCCAGACCCCTGCTGAGTCTCTCCTATCTTCAGTTACCTCTATGGGGTAACTATAGCCCCCAAATCCAGCTGGATCGGGGCACTCCAGCGGCGAGCACAGCAGGAACTGCGCACAATCATGGATTCCTGCTGCCGTCGAAGCCTTGCAAACTGGAAGTGTTAAACTTAGGGGAAAGATTTAAAGGCACTATATTTCAATCTGTGATTACAGGAGAAACTTTGTGTTAATGAGAAAAGATAAATAATGGGTAAAAATATGATTAAAAAAAGAGAGTCTACAAAAGTACATAAGATTATATTGTATTTATATCTGAAATGTTAGAAAACTGGATTTAATAATGGAGCTTAATTTGCTATGGATTATTGTTTTAATTATATCATAAACTTATTACTCTTTCTTATTTTATAATATAGTATGTGACTTCAGAATGTACTAAGCAGAATCAGAACAAAAAGTATATATTATTTTAAGTGTTAAATTTAGGGGAAAGATTTAAAGGCGTCATACTTCAATTAGTGATTACAGGAGAAATTTTGTGCTTATGAGAAAAGATAATAGAAAATTGAAATAGAACAGATAAAAAATATACATATAATGATTTAAATTGAGATGAAATAAATAAAATAGAATTAAGACAGTGAAAATAGGGGAGAAGCTAATAGAAAATTTTGAATGGTAAATAAGATATGAAATGGGATAAAAAGTGAGTATAAATTCAAATTTATGTCTGTACAAAAAGATGTAACCCGGGAAGCCACTTTCCAAAAAGAAGTTTTATGTTTTTTTGTTTTGTGTTTTATTTGTGTATATTTGTTTATTGAAAATTAATGAAAAATAATAATAAAAAAAAACCACCGAGAAAATATAGTTTTAGCGCTGTGCTGATGCTGCCTTCATCAGCCTAAAATGCAGAAATTGGGGCAATTTAAACTGGAGGAGAAGGCAAAGCTTACTGAAGAAAAAGCTAGGAATGAATCTAAACAATAGCACTGTGACATATGCAAAAACTGGCAATACAGCGGCAATGGCACTGAGAGAAAATAGGAAGCTCTTCCTATAAAGTGTTTCCTTTATGTCTGGTCTTCATTTTTGTGTTAAGTCTTTTCCCTCACTACAAGGGATGATTTTTTTCCGAAGGACTAATGCCAATCGCTAGTATTTTTCAGGATAAAACATCCTCTGCTCTGTCAGCCTCTTCCTTTATTATTTGCCTATCTTGAGATGATCAGAACAATTCTCAGGTTATGTAAGGGCAGTTCAAGCAAACCTGGAAGGTTTCGCCGTACTGTTCTCTGGAATGCCAACAAAATTCTCAGCATCATTTTATCTTTCTAATACCAATCAGAATTGAAATATTCAAATTGAGACTCTGACAGATATCCATCCAGGCAGTCCTAGGAACATACCTTGTCTTTTCAAAAAAGAATATCTTCTTTTTGTATATAACATTTTTTCCCAAAAGCATTCATATTTAATATCAGAAAAATATATTATTTTTGTGAGAGATGGGTGCATTTAAATGACTATGAATGTGTTTAAATCATAAGCCAATTAGAATTCTTCAGAATTCTGGCTTATTTGTGAACAGGCAGTCCAGTGGTGGTATTCGACCGGTTCTCATATTCATCTTTACCCTCTGAATTTGAAGTGTAGCTGCTTTGCGTGGCACAGAAGAGTGCTGCGTGGCAGCTGCTGTAGCGACCAGGAGATCGCAGGGTTGCAGGAGGTGAGTTAGAACGCCTCTGTGCCTGCACAAATGCTTCTGTGCCTGCGCAAAGTGAGTGTTTGGTGCACACACACGCAAAGCTTGCCCACCAAGCCACGTACACTGAACTGATGGCAAAAATATTTGAATCCCACCACTGAGGTACTGTAATAAGTAATGCACATATCTTTTTAATTGTCTCATCCATGTTTCAATATATACAGTAGATGGATGAATTTGTGATATGCTGACTATTGACCAAGCCAAGGACTCTGGCTTTTTCACCTCCCAAAAGTTTGGACTTTGGGTTTCTGAAACCAAAGTGAAGTTTTTGGTTTCTGGATTCTGGTTCCTGCGATGTTCTAAGTGGGATGCATCAAAGCCAGTGGTTCAGATGAGACAGTAAATGAACTGGAGATGAAGAGATCTGGGGTTCGAGGACAAAAGTAGTGCTCATTTTCTAATATAAAACCTGACTTAATATCTTGCCTGAACTCAGCTAAAGCACCTTTTGATGCTTCAATTAGCATTAACTTCAACCAAATTAAAGAAAATGTTTAGATATTTTCCAATTGCAAATGCAATTCAGCTGATTGCAGAAGTTGCCTTCTTTTTACTACATTTTGGCAATAAATAATGAGATGATGAGATTATTAATGTCTCATGGGAGACCATACCAGAAAGAACAAACATCAACATTTTTATTGCAGAATAAAATGCTTCATGATCTGCTGTGGAAGTGTTAAATAAAGACAAAAAAACTAGAACTTCAAGACACAGATAGCAATGAATTTAATCCCCAACTGATTTATCTATAAATCTGTTAATAATGCATACTCGCTTCTATACATTGTATTCTCATTAAGATTGTTACAACTTGCTGTATACAACAATAAAAAGGTAAACAAGGTCCTTGACTTATGACCACAAGTGAACACCAAACTTCTGTTGCTCAGTGAGACAGTTGTCAAGTGAGTGGTACCACATTTTATGATCTTTCTTGCCACAGTTAAGAGAATCACTGCAGTTGTTTAAGTTAGTGACAAGGTTCTTATGTGAATTTAGCTTCCCCATTGACTTTGTTTGCTAGAAGGTCGCAAAAGGGGATCACATGACCTTGGGATACTGCAATGGTCATAAGTATGAGTCAATGGCCAAGCATCTGAATTTTAGACAGGTGATGGGGAAGCTGCAATGGTCATAAGTGTGAAAAACAGTCATCTATTTTCAGTCATAGAACAGTCATAGAACAGCTTTTTCAGTGCTGTTCTAACTTCGAACAGTCAAACTGTTGTAAGTTGAAAGACTACTGGTAGTTCCAAAGCATGAGAAATATAGAACCCTCCTCTGACTTACTATCATAAAAGAATTGAGGGAAGTGACCACTCACTTACTGCTACATCTTCTAGATATTTCATGGTGAAAGATCCTGCCAAGAACATTTCGTAGGACACTGTTCGGACAGAGAAGAGCCAGTATTTAAACAGAGACTGAAAATAAAATAATCTGCTCGGTTGAATGCCCAGCACAACATCCCCACTAGTAATCTTTTTTATCCTGATCAATGAAAGCAGCAAAGTTCCAAAATGATAAGTGAATTCAAGCGTACTCCTTATTTCCGAGACACACAGAGAGTTGTTTTGTAAACTATTGTTGGTCTAATGAAATGCTTGTTGGTCAGTTATTTAGAAAATCCTTCACAATCTGCTGTTTCCTGAGGCATGACTATAGCAGCTAAAATAAGAATAAACAAAATAAAGAAATAATAAATTAGCCCGTTTGGTCTAGTGGTCACAGCAATATGTTGGAAACCACTGGTAATTATGAGTTCTAGTCCCAGGCATTACTTTGGGCTAGTCATTCCCCCTCAACCCAACCCACCTCACAGGGTGGTTGTTGTATGGAAAATAGAAGGAGAAAGGAGGTATGTTTGATGCCTTGAGTTATTTATAAAAATAATAAAACTGGGATTAAAAACTTTAATAAATAGATTTCAAGAGCAGATTTATATTCAAGTGATGGCTGAAGAGTATATCACAATGTGAATAATCCTAGAGCCATTACTCCATCTTGTGCTCTTAAGATGGTTTTTTGAACTTTAATGTTCTCTATTTTATCAACAGCTGTTACTGACAAAGGTTACTGGCTATTTTAAAGCTAGTTATAAAATTGTTTACAGAAATGCTTTTCCTTCTAGAGGTGCTGTTGAATAAGCATAAAATGTCACCTAGAGAAAACAGTTTATCTATCAATGCTGATGTGATCCTTCCTTACACAAAAACCCACAGTTAAACTCTGTGGTGATTGGTACAATTAAAGAAGATCTGTATGATAATTCTTGCCTTCTTCTTCCCTTCTAAATTTCTGCTGCTATTACTATTTAAATGAGACAAATGTGAGTCATCTGATTCCACAGCAGAGGTGGTATTCAGCAGGTTCTGACCTGTTCTGCAGAATCGGTAGCTGAAATTTTGAATAGTTCGGAGGACCAGAAAATCCCACCTCTGACTGGAGATTTTACAGTATCCTTCCCCTGCCAGGCCCACCAAGCTGCAGCCACAGAACCTGTAGTAAAAAAAATTTGAATCCCACTGCTGGTGTACAGGCTCCAGGGTTGCCAGTTTGCAGCTTGGCTCTGAGGCCAAACTCAAGTCAAAATGTGGCCAAATTATTTTCTCTCACGACCAAATTTTTTTATGCAACATAACATGAGGATATATTGGTTTTTTTGTTTTTTAAACTGTTTTTAAATAATCAAATCATAAAAAATAGTCTTTATTCGACAATGTGACGTGACAACATGGGAATTTCTGCATTTCTTTACTCACATCCAGACTAGGCAGCTCACTTCAAATAACTGCTACTACTGCTACTACTACCATTTGGAAAGCTCAGGGCCAAATGCAGCGATCCTGAGGGGGGAGCTAGGGCATGAGGGTTTTTAGGGGGATTCCCCCCCGATTGAAAAAATATAATCACTAAACAAATAAAACGACACAAAAATTTGTGCCCCCTTCGAAAGAGGGGCATCCCGCCGTTGCCATGGAGTCGTTCAGTTCCTCCAAGGGATGCATGGACCAATTTATCAGCCTCCTCCACTCCCAAAAGGGCATGTTACTCTTCACAGAAATAGTAAGAAGGAAACGCAGAAGGGTGAGGAAGCGAGCCACGAGGGGCAAGAAGGATGGGGTGGGGGAGGGCAAAGTCAATGGCCAGCTGCCCCTGACTTGGGGGACTGAGTGGATTTTCACTACCTTTGGGGAGGAGGGCAGTGGCATTTCTTTGCCCTTAGCATATGAAAATAGCAGTTGCACTTTTATACCGATTCACGGTGCTTTACAGCCTTCTCTAAGTGGTTTAGAGTTGGCATATTGACACACACACACACACACACACACACACACACACACACACAACCGCAACAACCTTACGCCCTAAAGCGTTTGGTCTTCCAGCCCCTTATGAGAAATGGCGGGGCTTCTGCGGCAACCAAGGAGGAAGCGGGAAAACGGGGAAAGGACACAGAAGCCACCCCCAACCGCAGAAGAGCAGTTATGTGGCCCCTTCAGCTTCGTCCGCCAATGTGGGAGGCAGAAAGTTTCTTCCAGGGGTCCAGAGAGAATCTCATTTAAAATGCCCCTCTGGGCTGCCTAGGAGCATTTGTGTTTTGCTTCCTTCTCCCACCCCTCACAAAAAAATGTTTTTTTCCACTAAGGTGGAAAAATCAAGCTGTAGCAGCTGGCCGGATGGGCCTTCTTTGGAGGGGGTCAGGAACCGCTCTTGGGGGAAGCTCCCCGCCACGCAAGGCAGGAGAACTGAGGGGGAAAAGCGGTTGCTTTTCGGGCCGATCTTCCCGCCCCCCCGAAGTCCCAAAACATTTTTTTTTTAAAACCGAGGGGAAGAGTTACAAAGAGGACAGTCATTTTCATGCAAGTATATTGTATTGAAAATCAGTATTTGGCCAAAATTTCAATTTCACAGCCAAGCAACTTTCATATAGCCAAATTTCTAGCCAAATATATTTGGCCGGAGACATTATTTTTTTTCACGGCCAAACAGATTTCTATACGGCCAGATTTCTCGAGTTTGTCCGGAAAAACGGCCAGATGGCAACCCTGACAGGCTCCTTTCTCTTATACAGTATGAGAGATATAGAATACACATTACACATACACTCATACATACACGGGGTGGTGGAGGAGAGGGAGGGAGAAAGATTATCTATAGTCCCCTACTTGAAGAAGACAGGTATCTCAGTGGATTTTGTCTATCTGAACAAAAAAGCTAGGCCAATGATCCTGGTGATCTAGTGCAGACATTATATACTTGAGGGAAAGGGACCAGCCATTGTGACCTCACACTGATGTTACCTGCCTGAAGGAAGGACTATTAACATCATATTGATGTTACTTGCTGGAATAAGTCTGACTTATACTATCCAAAAAAGAAAAGTCTTCTTTCTTTTTTGAGGAAAATGAACATTTTATTATAGTCTTAAACTAGGAGTCACACGTAAAGAACACACGTAAGTGTTCTTCATATCCTTGGGAGAAGCACTGAGAAGTCATTCTTTGTACAGTATATATTCGTGTTCTCCTTTTTCTTTTTAGATCTTTTCACACTTTTACTCCTTTTCTTTTTTTATCATTTCTCTTGTTGTTAGTTTCTCGTTAGTTGTAGTTTTATGTATGTGCATTATAAAATGTAATAGAATTACTTGATAGGAAAGAGATGGGTCTTATATTATTCAAAAATAAAGAAAAATACTGATTTCTATTTCATATATTTCCAGAAAGATATTCGGTTAAAATAACAAATAAGCTACAATGAAAATTAAAGGAAATCTTCCATTTCTTGCCAGATATGGCATATTTATTTTCCTCTTGCGAGAAAATAGGGCATTGGGCCACGATATTGGATAAGCCCACTTTGGAGGTCTTTATTATATGTGACTTCATTGCTGCTAAGAGTTTTCTCTTGCTTTTAAAAATATATATTTTCTTTATTATAATTTAAAGTCATGTGTTGAATGGGTAAATTTAATATAAATTTAAATAATAAATAAAAACAAGGATGGCGGTCTTCTCCAAGCTGCCTTCCAGATATGTTAGCATCTCATTTAGAGTGTGCCAGCTTATGAAATGTTTCTTCCATAGGAATCAAAGGAAAGAGATAACATTCTCAATCCAGGAACGTTATGAAAAAAGCTGTAAGAAGCCAAAGTGAAAATTTGAGATTTCTATGCAATTGCAGGTAAGAAGGGAGATAGTAATCTCCTGTCTGAACAGAAGAAATTATACTTCAATGAGGAAAAAGTAAAATCTCTTATCATTTCAGTTGGAAAATTCAGCCTTAATCTCTACCCTTTCAAAACACAGCTAGCAGTAAAAAGGAACAAATCTCACCATCAAAAATACTAAAGCTAGGACTTGCCTATTTCTGTAGCATGAACTACAAATCTCTTGCTACTTGTTAACTCACAGCACAGATGTTTCATTTTATATTTCAAACTTATCTTCTTGATCTTTTTAATTAACTAACGTGAAGTGCTTTAGCTTCTAGCTATTTGAGAACTGCTACACAAACAGTCATGAGGATTTCACATTACAATAAAAGCTTTATTAAATTCATACATTAACCTCATTATAACAGGGACACGATGTAAAGAAATGAAAGTCAATTTATTATCTATTGATACAGAAAGTATTCAAAGATTAAATCTAGTAATAATAAATAACTGATTTCAATGGACTGAGAATAGATTCCCTTTTCTTCCTTCATAATAAATGGAATACTTAGAGAGCATTCATGTCAAGCATTAATTCTAGGCTTCCAACAGGATGTACTAAACTCTTATTTTTGTGGCTTCTCAAGTCAAGATTATTAGAGATGATATGATCTCTATAAAAATGAATTCAAGAAAAAATATAAGAAAAATGGATCAGCTTTGCAGCAATGTACTTGAAAAAAGGAAGAGGGAATGCAGGGATGTGAGTCATTCTTTCGTGCCCTTTTTATCCCAATATATAGGATGATGTGAACAGGAATTCCTCCCTCATGCGGTAAGCTGTAAAGCACAGCAACATTTTCTAATTGCTTGGTGAATCAATTAGTAAAATAATCAATGTAACATAGGAACTAAAACAGGAAAATGCAGTAATAAATCGCAAAGAAAAATAGATGCTTTTCTTCTGCCTGGACTATTGTAATATGCTCTAAGTGGAGCTACCCTTGAAGAGCATTTGGAAGCCTCAAATAGTGCAGAACAGGAGGTGCAGGCAGTTCTTGAAATCCCTAGGATGTCCCATTTTATAACACTACTCTGTGAGCTGAACTGGCTGCCTGTTTGCTTCCAGGTGCAATTCAAGGTGTTGGTGATTACCTTTAAAGATCTGCATGGCATGGGTCCAGGTACTAGAGGAACTCTCACCCCACTCTGACTGGCCCGTCCCACCTTTGCTGCCAGAGAAGGCATGCTATGGCCCTGTTGGTCAAGGAATTTTGGCTGGTAAAATCCAAGAGAAGAATCTTCTCTGCCATGGCTCCAGCCCTTTGGAACATCATAAGCCCATGTCACACTGGCCAACGGATGCAAAAAGGACACAGCGGACGAGCAAAATGTTCTATCCGTTGTTATCCGTTCTCAAAAGGGGCAAAAATTTGCAAAACCGGAGCGGATAACACGGACGCGGGGAGGACGCAGGGTGGATGCAAAGCGGATGCGGAACGGAAGCGCAGAGGATGGAAGCGGATGGGAGTGGGTGGCACATCCGCAGTGCTTCCGGGAGGCCTCAGCGAAGCGGACGTGGAATGGAAAGAGCGGATACAGAGTGGATGCAGAGCGGATGAAGCGGATGAAGCGGATGCACAGCGGATGCACAGCGGAAGCCTAATGGATGCCTGGCGTTAATTGCGCATGCGGGGAGGATGCATTGCGTCAGCCCCGCGGATATAACGGAAGCAGCTCGGAAGCAGGTTGCCATTCAGAGGAAAGACCTGCTGCCGGACACATCGACTGCCTTGCCTGCCCTGCCTGCATGTCTGCCTGCCAGCCTTGCTACCAGCCTTGGTGCCAGCCTCCCTGCCAGCCTTGGTGCTTGCCAGCCTCCCTGCCAGCCAGCAACCCCACAACCATGTGGAAGCACAGCAAGCCTCAGCCATCTGCTGCCAGCCCTGGCAAGAGGGACAGGGCTACCATCCCGCCCCCTGGCCCTCACTCTGGTTCTGCTGGGGCTTCTGCAGCACGGGCTCGCTCTTCTGGGGCTGGGGCTTCTGCTGCTTCTGCTTCTGGAGGAGCTGATGACAAGCACTCCAGCACCAGTCACCTCCACAGCACCTGCACCCTTCACCCCTGAGACTCAGTGACCAAGAGGAGTGCCAGAGACTCATTTTTGTCTTATAGCTTGTTGTCAATAAAGTCTATTTATGATTCACACACTTGCTTCATTTCTTTTTTTTCATAAAGTCTTGCTGGAAACTTTTAGAAATGGTTTAAGCCTTTGCATGCTTGTGGAATGAGTTAATATAGCAGTGGGATGGGTTAGGATAGCAGTGGGATAGATAAACCTCCAGTGCAAGCATAGTTGGACTGTATGGTCCAGCCTCCCAGGTGCCACACCTACGGCCCTTTATTATCAATAACAATGTAATCAATCATCCACACATGTCAACATAAACACAACTCTTTATTAAACGCCCTGTTCATTGTCGGCCAACCAAACATACATGGCCCAATCTCATCTGTGTGATGAGACAGTCTGAAGTAAGCATCCATTAAGCATTTACCATCCTGTCTTGCCACTCCACTGCTCGAGCTGGGGAGTTGCACCAGTGTTTCAGGAGGTTGCGCTGCTTCTTCGCCTCACCTGAGGCTCTGTTGGGGCCGTGCACATCCTCAGTGTCGATCAGGTTTTGCCCTTGCCTCCATTCCCCAGGCTCCATGTCCCCATTGCCTTGTTCATGGTCCACAAGCCTGTTCTGCAAGACTGGGTAGCGAGTGCGCATGAGATTGTGCAGGATGCAGCAAGCTTCCACGATCCTCCTCATGGTCTCTGGGATATGCTGCATGTTGGTGAGAAGTACCTGGAACCTGTTGGCCAGGATGCCAAAGGCGTTCTCCACCACCCGTCTTGCTCTGAACAGCCTGTAGTTGAAGATCCTCTCTTCACGGGTGAGGTATTTGGAGGTGTAGGGCTTCATGAGGTAGGTTGTGAGGGAGAAGGTGTCATCCCCCACGATGAAGTAGGGCACATCTTGCTTGTCGTTGGGCAGCGGGTCTGGATCTGGGAAGCCCATGATGAGGTTGCGTTCCAGCCCCTCCTTGAGGTGACTGGCGTTGTATACCTGGGCATCTGAAGCTGACCCGTTGCCTGAAGCATCGATGTACATGAACGTGTAGTCAGCATCGACCATGGCGAAGAGGATGATGCTGAAGAAGCCCTTGTAGTTGTGATAAGTGGACCCCGACTTGGCTGGCGCTTTGCAGGCTACGTGCTTGCCATCTATGGCTCCAACGGTGTGGGGGAAGTTCTACTTCTGATACCACTAATCTGCAACTTTCTTCCAGCCTTCTTCAGTGGAGGGGCACTGGAGGAGCTCCTCCTTGTATTCTTCGATGATGGCCTGCACCATTTCTCTGACAACAAAGCTGATGGTGCTGGGTGGCACCCTCCAGCCGTACTGCATGCTCCTGTAGGTGGTCCCTGAGGCCAGGTGGCGCAGAGTGAGTGCCAGCTTGAGCCCAGGTTCCAGGCTGGGTGGGAAGTTGCTGTTTGTCTTGGTCAACCTGGGTGTCAGGCACTGCACAAGTTCGTCAAACATGGCTGGAGGCATCCTGAAGTTCTGGAACACCCGAGTGTCTTCGCTCCTGAGCTCCACCATCAGCTTGTTGTACAGTCTGTCCTCTGCTCTTCTGGCGAACCATCTTGGAAGCCAGACTTTTTTTGGGTGCCTCCTTTTCTTCCCGTAGTAGAGTTCACAGAGCCTGTAGATGGTTTCGCACTGTTGCAGAAGGATGGTGGCTGCCGAAAGGACTTTGTCACAATCCATGGTGGACATGACTGGATGCTGTGGAAGAGGAAGAGGCAGATGAAGGCTGCAGAGGTCTGCACCGCTGGGCTGCTGTTCTGAAAGTGAGATGCTGGCAAGTTGCTCCCCCTTTTTATAGGCAGTATAGGTTTTCCGCTAGGCACCCTCTAGGCATCCTCTAGACATCCTTAATATCCGAGATAGGTCCCCTCTGCGAACGTTTTTTCCGTTTTAAACGCTTTGTTTCCGTTCTGCATCCGTTCTGCATCCGCTACGCATCCGTTCTGCCTCCGTTCCGCTTCCTCCCTGCGTCCGAGCGGATGCGAGTTCTGCGGATGCGCAGCGGATGCCTTCCAGATATAGCGGATGCATAGCAGATGCGTAGCGGATGCAGAACAGACGAACTGGATACATTTTCTGCGCAAAAGTTTTAGGCAGCCCAAAACTTTTGTAGCAGATGAAACGTCCATAAACCGATGCTGGACGGATAGAGAGGAAGCCAAACGGAGGCAGTGAGTACATCGCGTTTTCGAACAGATGGCAAGGTTTTTTGTCCGTTTTACATCCTCTTTGCGTCCGTTGGTTCAGTGTGACATGGGCTTTACCCCACTGAGGTGAGAATGGCTCCTATCAAGTGTCGTTCGGCAGGAGTCTGAAGACTTAACTCTGCCAGATGGCTTGGAGTCCTAATGGAGGAACATCACATTGGAGGTGGTTGTTGAATTCAAAGCATTTTCAGCATTTCCCCTCCTCATGACTCCTTTACTTCTGCTGATAAACTTCATGTGGATTCCTTTTTTTTTAACTTTCTCTTCCTGGGGTTAGTATTTAGTTACAAAGTTCCAGTTAAAATGTATCTTTTAGAAGTCCTGTTAAAATTTAAGGCCCTGTCACACTGGCCGACGGATGCAAAACGTTTGTAAAAAGGACACAGCGGACGAGCAAAATGTTCCATCCGTTGTTATCTGCTCTCAAAAGTGCCCCAAATTTGCATAAACAGAGCAGACAACACGGAAAGGAACGGACGGAGGGAGGACGTAGGGCAGATGGAAAACGGATGCTCCACGGAAGCCTAGTGGATGGAAGTGGATGGGAGCGGATGGCACATCCGCAAGGCTTCTGGGGGAGCACAGCAAAGCGGACGCGGAACGGAAAGAGCGGATGCAGAGCGGATGCCGAGTGGATGAAGCAGATGCCTAGCGGATGCCCCGCATTCACTGCACATGCAGGGAGGATGCATTGCATCAGCCCCACGGATATAAAGGGAAGCAGCTCGCAAGTAGGTCACCATTCAGAGGAAAGACCTGCTTCCAGGCACAGCTTGCCAGCCAGCCAGCCAGCCAGCCAGCCAGCCAGCCAGCCAGCCTGCCAGCCAGCAACCCAACAACCATGGGGAAGAAGAGAAATCTTCTGCTATCTGCTGACAGCCCTGGCAAGAGGGACAGGGCCACCATCCCACCCCCTGGCCCTGACTCTGCTTCTGCTGGGGCTTCTGCTGCCCGGGCTCGCTCCTCTGGTGCTGGGGCTTCTGCTGATGCTGCTTCTGGAGGTGGTGCTTCTGCTGATGCTGCTTCTGGTAGTGGTGCTTCTGGTGGTGCTTACTCTGCTGGCACTGCTCCTGGTGCTGGTGTTTCTGCTGGTGCTTACTCTGCTGGCACTGCTCCTGGTGCTGGTGCTTCTGCTGGTGCTTACTCTGCTGACACTGCTCCTGGTGCTGGTGCTTCTGCTGGTGCTTACTCTGCTGGTGCTCCTGGTCCTGCTGGTGCTCCTGGTCCTGCTGGTCCTGCTTTTGCTGCTACTGTTGCTGCTGCTGCTGCTGCTGCTGCTGGTGTGTGGAGGAGCAGCCCCTACAACCTCAAAGCCCTTCTGATGAGGGCCCATATGGCCTTGCCAAAGGGAGAAAGAGGCAGACGCGTGAACGGGAGGGGAGGCAATACACAATCGAAGAGGAACATGAGGAGGAGCTGCTGGAGTGGCTGAGGGAAAATGAATATCTTTGGCGGAAGGGACACAGGCTCTATCGAGACACCAAAAGGAAGCAGGCTGCTTGGAAAGAGAAGGCGGAGAGCCTGGGCTACACTTCGGAGGTGCTCCTCAGCTGGTGGAAGCACATGCACACCTGGTACGGGAAGCTGCACCTCAAGAAATCTGGCCAGGCCGCGGTCAAGCTGACAGACAGAGAGACCTACGTCATGGCCAAGTGCAGCTTCTTGGAGGGTGAGATCCGCCACCGAGGAGCAGCCCCTCTCACAACCCTCTCTCTCAGGCAGCCTGCTGAGAGCCAGTCCTCTTCTGGCCAAGAGTCAGCTCCTGTGTCCAGGCAGGTATCTGCAGAGCATGCCACGACGGAGACCCCCCCGACAGCTGTACTACCCGTGGCGGAGCGCGTGCAGGACCCCCTGATGCAGCGGGAGCAAGGAGAGGGCACTTCCACCACAGCCAAACCTGCATCCACCCCCAGCTCCACCTCCACCGAAAGGCAGAGAGGCAGACTGGAGGGGCAGAGCCACACTGTCCTCCTGGAGATAAGAGACACCATCAGGAGCAGTGTAGATCTCCTCTCTCAGCTGGTACACACTGACGCCCGATCCTCCAACCACAAGCCCTTCCTCACCGATGTCAACCAGACCCTCATGAACATGGCGGAACCCCAGTACCAGTTGGTGAAGGACAGGATCACCGATCTTCTTTACAACACTCCAGACCAAGATGAACCTGCTCCCACCCAGTCCAGGCCTGCTCCTCCACCCCAGGTGATGTCACTGCCCTTCCAAGGCTTTCCACAGGCCCTCCCCTGCCAAGGCTACGGCTACCAGGAGCTCCAGAAGCACAGGCAGCCCTTCCCAATCCAGGCACAGGTACATCGGATGCCACCGGTGCCACTGATGCCACCGATGCCACTCACGCCAATGCCAGCCATGCCACAGATGCCACCCACGCCGATGACAGTCCTCACCCAGCTGCAGACCAGACAGCCCCACTACACTGCTCCTTCCTCCACCCCACAGCCAAGCCCGGCCTCAGAACATCTGTCATCGGTATTGGGGCTAACACCCAATGTCATGGAGGAAGGGGCTCTCAACATCACAGGGCTGAGCCAGCCGTCTGAGAGCTTCCTCAACACCGTCCCCTGTTGTCTTCTCAGGGCCAGGCACCCCAGTGGCACCTCAGACCAGCACTTCAGCAGCAGCCACCTGCACAGCACCTGGACCCTTCACCCCTGAGACGATGGGAATGCCTCAGACTGACTGAGAAGAGTGCCAGAGACTGGGTGGCTACCTGTTGACTTTTTTTTATGCTTTGGACACTTGACTTGGGTCATTTTCTTTTACAGCTTGTTATTAATAAAGATTATCTTTGCTTCACACACTTGCTTCATTTATTTTTGTCAATAAAGTCTTGGTGGAAACTTTTAGAAATGGTTTAAGCCTTTGCATGCTTGTGGGATGTGTAAGGATATCAGTGGGATGGGCAGGGATACCTGTGGAATGGGTAATAGCTGTGGGATGGGCAGGGATACTTGTGGGATGGGCAGGGATGCCTTTGGGATGGGTAATAGCTGTGGGATAGATAAACCTCCAGTGCAAGCATAGTGGGACCGTATGGTCCACCCTCCCAGGTGCCACACCTATGGCCCTTTATTATCAATAATAATGTAATCAATCATCCGCACATGTCAACATAAACACAACTCTTTATTAAATGCCCTGTTCTTTGTAGGCCCACCCAACATACATGGCCCAATCTCAACAGTGTGATGAGACAGGCTGAAGGAAGCATCCATTAATCATCTATCATCCTGTCTTGCCACTCCACTGCTGCAGCTGGGGAGTTGGACCTTTGTCTCAGGAGGTTGCGCTGCTTCTTCCCTTCACGTGAAGCTCTGTTGGGGCCTTGCACATCCTTAGTGTCTATCAGGTTTCGCCCTTGCCTCCATTCCCCAGGCTCCATGTCCCCATTGACTTGTTGGTGGTCCACAAGCCTGTTCTGCAAGACTGGGTAGCGGGTGCGCATGAGATTGTGCAGGATGCAGCAAGCTTCCACGATCCTCCTCACGGTCGTTCTCCACCACCCGCCTTGCCCTGGACAGCCTGTACTTGAAGATCCTCTCTTCACGGGTGAGGAGTCTGGAAGTGTAGGGCTTCATGAGGTAGGTTGTGAGGGAGAAGGCGTCATCCCCCACGATGAAGTAGGGCACATCTTGCGTATCGTTGGGCAGGGGGTCTGGATCTGGGAAGCCCATGATGAGATTGCATTCCAGCCCCTCCTTGAGGTGACTGGCATTGGATACCTAGGCATCTGAAGCTGACCCGTTTCCTGAAGCATCGATGTACATGAACTTGTAGTCAGCATCGACCATGGCGAAGAGGATGATGCTGAAGAAGCCCTTGGAGTTGAAATAAGTGGACTCCGACTTGGCTGGAGCTTTGCAGGCCACGTGCTTGCCATCTATGGCTCCAACGGTGTGGAGGAAGTTCCACTTCTGACTTTCTTCCAGCCTTCTTCAGTGGAGGGGTACTGGAGGAGCTCCTCCAGGTATTCTTCGATGATGGTCTGCACCACTTCTCTGACCACAATGCTGATGGTGTTGTGTGGCACCCTCCAGCCATACTGCATGCTCCTGTGGTCCTCAGGTGGTCCCTGAGGCCAGATGGCGAAGAGTCAGTGCCACCTTGAGCTCAGGGTCCAGGCTGGGCCGGAAGTTGGTGTTTGCCCTGATCAACCTGGGTCTCAACCACTCCACAACTTCGTCAAACATGGCTGGAGGCATCCTCATGAAGTTCTGGAATGCACAAGGGTCTTCGTTCCTCAGCTCCACCATCAGCTTGTTGTACAGTCCGTACTCTGCTCTTCTCCCAATCCATCTTCGGACCCAGACAGTTCTTGGCCGCCTCCTTTTCTTCCCGTAGAACAGTTGAAAGAGCCTGTAGATGGCTTCGCACTGTTGCAGAACGATGGTGGCTACCAAAAGGACTGTGTTACGATCCATGGTGGACATCAATGGATGCTGTGGAAGAGGAAGAGCCAGATGAAGGCTGCAGAGGTCTGCACCGCAGGGCTGCTGGACTGAAAGTGAGATGCAGGTGAGTTCCTCCCCCTTTTTATAGGCAATATAGGTTTTCCACTAGGTGTCCTTTTGCATCCTCTAGGCATCCTCTAGACATCCTTAATATCCGAGATAGGTCCCCTCTGCGAACGTTTTTTCCGTTTTAAATGCTTTCTTTGCGAGCTGCATCCGCTTTCATTCTTTCTCCGTCTGTGCTACTAACGCTTTGTGTGTGTTCCACGCCTGTTTCGCTTCCTCCCTGTGTCCGTTTTCCGCTGGAGCGGATTTGAGTTGTGCGGATGCGCAGCGGATGCCTAGCGGATATAGCGGATGCGTAACGGATGATGACGGATGTAGAACGGATGTTCCCCGTATGCGTTACGGATGCAGAATGGACGCGTTGGATACATTTTCCGCTCAAAACTTTTTGAGCGGATGGAACCTTAGTCGACGGATGCTGGACGGATAGAGAGGATGAAAAACGGAGGCAGTGAGTACAGAACGGATGAATCGCATTAAGCAACGGATGGCAAGTGTTTCTCTCTGTTTTACATCCTCTTTCCATCTGTTGCTGCAGTGTGACATGGGCTTTAACTTCAGATTCTAGACTATCTCCTCCTTTCAAATCCTGTTCTTATTTTCTTCCTCTCCCTTCCCACTTACAGCAAAAAAAAATAATAATCCTTCTTTCCTTTTATATTCAGAAATCTTTATTATCCCCTTGGCATTAAGTTTTCTAACTTGAATACCTGTTGATGCCAAAGCAGTTTTTTCCGATTTCTCATTCATCTCTGTTTGCTGTCAACGTAAGGAAGGAGAGTGATTTTTTTTTTTCCTTTTTCCCTTTCATTCGCTGCTTCCGAATCTTCTTTGGGAGTGATGTATCCTTTTTTGAAAATTTGAGTTCCAGGATGCCTTAATTGTTGTTACTTATCCCGGTCAGCCAAAACTTTCACTTCAGCACTTTCTTCCTCCTGCACATTCTTTTCCGGATGAGGGCTTCTTTGAGGCGGCCATTTCTGACCGCCGCTCTACCGCCTTCGGCAAGGGGTTTAGCCAGCTAGGGAGGAAAGATGCAGCTTTCCTCGACCCTGCTGGAATCTCTCCTGTCTTCACCAACCTCTACGGGGTGGCTTAGCCCTGAAGCCAGCTGGCTCGGGGTGCTCCGGTGGTGTCTGTTAATGAGGTTAATGTATGAGTTTAATGAAACCCAGGAAGAGAAAGTGAAAAAAGGGAGAAGGTGTCAAAGGAAAGAGCTTGTGTGTATTTGGATTGCTTGCTGACTTTAGGACTTTTGGAATTATATTTGAAGGATTAAAAACACTTGGGTGGTTGTTTTAAAAGAAAAAAAAACCTCTACAATGGCATCACTTGTGGATGAACTGAAAATAGAATTTAAAAAACTTAAAGAAGAGGAACAAGAAGGGAAGGGCTCTCTTGGTTCCGTTTTTCAATTCTTAGAAATGGTGATCTCTACCTACGAGAAATTACAAGAAAAGACTGTGCAACAAGAAGATTGGGACAAAGAAGAAGCTATTTTAAATGAACAAGTAACTCTACTTGGGGAAGAAAGGGGAAAGAGAATGGAGTATTTGAGACCTAAAAAAACAACCAAAAAGGGGAAAACTAAGATGAAAAGTGGATATAATGTGAGAAAGCAACAGAAAAAGGGAATACAGAAAAGGGAAATCGAGGTGGAGAGACAAGGGGGTAAAAAGGGCAGAGAGAAGAAGTAAAGGAGGAGGGAAGGGAAGAGAAGCTACAAGGGTGTGAAGCAAGATATAAAGAAACAGGACTTATTTAGAGAATAATGGGTAAAAATTTAATTGAAAAAGTGATTCTGCAAAGGTACATATGATTGTATTATTATATTTGTGTTTAGAAATAATGTTAGAAAATTGGAAACAACGTATGATTTAGTGAAACATTTGTGAATAAAATAAATGGAATGAATTAAATGAGAGAATTAATGTAGAAAGGAATGGGAACATTTTAATGACATAATGTTTTAAAATGCAAGTGAAGTGAGGGGGAAGTATTTTTGGAAAGTTTATAAGCGTTCCCATAGAAGCATGATACCTACTTGAAAAGCAATGTGTTAAATGTTTAAAATTTAAATGAATGTTAATATTAATGATAGTAGTGAATTGGTATAGATCGTTGTTTTAATTATATATTTATATTTTTCTTTTCTTTTTCTTTTTAAAATGTAGTGTGTAGCTTTAATGTACTATGCAGAATCTGAATGGAAATTATGTTCTATATTTAGTGTTATAATTTTAGGGGAAAGATATAAAGGCGTCATACTCCAATCAGTGACCACAGGATGAATTTTGTTTAATGAGAAAAGATAATAGACAGTTGAAATAGGACAGACAAAGAATATAAATATAATGATCTGATTTGAGATGAAACAAATAAAAATAAAATTAAAAAAGTTAAAAGAGGGGAGAAGCTATATAGAAAATGTAGAGTGGTAATAAGATATGGAATGGTATATAAAAATGAGCATGAATTTGAATTGGTGTCTGTACAAAGAGATGTAACCCAGGATCAGGCTGCTTTCAGAAAAGAGGTTTTATGTTTTCATGTTCTGTGTTGTGTTTTTTTATGTTTGTTTCTAAAAATCAATAAAAATTTCTTCAAAAAAAAAAAGTGGATTCCTCCAAAAATTCACCAAGCTTAGCTGTGCAAGTTGTACTTTTATGGGGCCCTTGGTTACTATGAAGCATGATTTATATGGGATGAGACTTACATCAAACGCTGCATTGAAAATAGTGCTGCATGATTAAAGTATATTCCAAGTGGGCCTCCAATGCTTGGTACTTCTGTTTGTGTCGCCTATTGTTAAAGAAAGATTATGGCCAAGCTCTGTATAAATTAGCAGTATTTCAACAGAGAAAATATAAGGGTTAAATGAAGACTGAGATAATATCACAGCTCAGTCTGGGTGTGTAATTTTGACTTGCTGCTTTAGAAATAAACTTTACTAACAAAATGTTTCCAGAATATAAATGCTTAGTTCAGATTACTACCAATTCAAATATATAATTCAATTATGTATAAAATTTATTGTCTATTAGGAATATATGCCATTCAAAGATTGGATTGAGGCTTTGTTTATTTTTAGGAAAAACCCCTCAATTTAAGTTTATAAAATGAAAGATTCCTATCTTCCACAGGAAATTCACAGATTTGTTATTTTCCACACTGGAAGTTTTAAAGAAGAGATTGGACAAATCTGACAAGACAAGATTGGTCTGAAATGGTATAGGGTTACCTGCCTTAGCAGGAAGTATTCAACTACCTGAGCAGGGGTTGGACTATTAGAAGACTTCCAATGTCCCTTCCGACTCTGTTATTCTGTATGAAGTTGTGGGCCCTACACGGTAGATACTTATTTCAACTCAATTATATAGTCCACATCATAACTCAGATGTTAGCAGGATCTGTCCTTCCAACTGAGAAGAGGCAGAATCATACTGCTTTTTATTATTAGATGCATCACTGAAAGTTTGTTTGCACGCATTGATTTTTCTGTGCTTTTAAAAATAACTACCCAGAAGATGAAAACAATTGATGTAAAGAAAGCATCAAATATGAACTAAAATAAAATATTAAACAGAGAAGATTGAAAGTTGTACCATTGTCCTGCAAGGTAGGAAAAGATAGCTCCATGTAATTAAGCCTGTACAATTCTTCACCTGATGTGCGGTTGAAGTACAGCTTCCAGCAATCCTAGCTAGCACTTGATTCTCAGTTCTGGACTGGAATATGAATTAAATGAGGTTCAATGCCTTATGACATGGCTATAGCAGGTTTGTGACAGCATTTATTTATATAAGCAGGGATGGAAGTTATAGCTCATTACAATTCATATTCAAATGTGAATAGATTATCACCACCTATATCAATTCCAACATACATACTGCCCTCGTCCTTGCTCCACTGCCATATGAAAATTCCAAAAAAACCTTGTATAATGACCTGTTTTTTTATTAGCATACATAGGTCTTTTCATTGAATGTATCTTTTCTTTTATGTATACTGAGAGTATTTGCACCAAGACAAATTCTTTGTGTGTCCAATCACACTTGGCCAATAAAGAATTCTGTCTGTCTGTCTGTCTATTTATTTACCGGTATGTGAATACTTTCATCAGAGTATGCCCCATTGTGCATATATGTGGGATAAAATAAAGCCTTGGCAATAGCTGACATTTCAATAGATAGCTATGTTAAAGCTATAATAAATTATTCTACCACACCTTGGTCTTGCTCATAGGGAGCTTATGCAGAAAACTTTGAAAAGACTGAGGCCTTTGTTTATCGATATTCCAGGGACTTTGTAACACCAGAGTTGCATTACTTAATGATTTTTTTAAAAAAGTGTGTATACATTTCTTTGTTGTTTTATAATTCCATTCCTCCACACACACACCTTCAGCTCTGGTGGGCACTTAAGGCAGCTTACAAAACTTCAAAACAAAAACAAAATAGAAAAAGTTTAAATCCAGGTTGAAAAATAACAACAAAATAAATAGTAAAACTATCTAAAAATTAAGAGCAAGGATATTTATCAATTTCTTAAACTTTGAGAGAAGGAGGGCAAACACCATTCCCAACTGCTCCCACAGTTTTGGAGCAGAAGAGAAGAAGAGGTCCTCTTGGAGATGACAGAAAGACCCAAGCCTGATAGCAGGACATTATCTAATTTGCTGATATTAAGAAGTAAATAATCTGACAGATAATCTTGTATGCCCTAAACCATTTAAATTTTGAAACTGTGCTGAGAAAACCAACTGCTATTGTCAAGGATAGCCAGCAATGACAAAGATTGTTCTTTCTGATCAGTCATAACAGTTTCTGGTTTTCTAACTAAGTACCCTCCAGATATATGAGACTTAAACTCCCATAATTTCTAGTCATACTGTTCTAGTAAGAAGAGTCTGTAGTAGGAAAGCAGCTCAGTCTTGGAGGGTGAAGGAGGACAAGCTAAGTGGGAGGACTAGGAGGGAGGGGAAAAAAAGGAAAATTTTACTTTTAAAGTTGGTTTATCTAAGAGAGTGGCAGAGAGGCACTTTACTAGTGAAAAAGATCAGAGAGCCAGTTTCGGGTGGTGGTTAAGGGATCATGCTGTAAACCTGACATCAGTGAATTCTTTCCATTCCTGCTGGTTGACTTTGACCAGTCACTCTCTCAAGGAAAGAGTCAATGACAAACCACTTCTTAAAAAAAAACAACTGTCTATAAAACTGCAGGGACTACTAAAGACAGTCGCCAGAAATCAATACAGGAATGGAGGGAGGGAGGGAGGGAGGGAAGGAGGAAGGAAGGAAGGAAGGAAGGAAGGAAGGAAGGAAGGAAGGAAGG
>BLBF01000025.1:4659017-4718317 GCA_015471245.1 Laticauda colubrina | reverse complement strand
AGGAAGGAAGGAAGGAAGGAAGGAAGGAAGGAAGGAAGGAAGGAAGGAAGGAAGGAAGGAAGGAAGATAGATTGAAGAACATTCCAAACTTAATAAAGCACTTTTCAGGACTTGAAAAAAATTCAGCCACATGTTGGGAAGTTAAAATGTTCAGAGAAAAACAAAGATACATGTAAAATCCCATTTTAGTTCTAAAATTAAGATATTTTGGCTCAGTAAGTCTCAAAAACTAAAGTTGAATTAGCCTTTTGTTAATTAGCTCCTTTTCAGTGATGCTTCCTCTCCTGTATCTAATCAGCCTGTGCCTCCACACTATTGTCGTGGAATCGTTTCAAAAGCAAGGAAGCCTGCAAAATACTCTTAATGAAAATAAAACCAGAATCCTGCACAAATACAACATTATGTTGAAAACGCCAAGCTCTTGCAATGCAGATGCTTAACTGAATGTAAGCATAGAATCTGGCAGAAAGCCCAGCTTTGGCCAATGAAATGATTACTCATTTCCCTAAAAAAATTCCTTTCCTGCACTTTTATCTGTACAGAGGCCCACTTAGCATAACTACAGATAGTCCTTGATTTATGACCACAGTTGAACCTAAAATTTCCATTGCTAACCAAGGCAGTTATGAAGTGAGTTTTGTTCCGTTTTACAACTCTTCTTTGCCACAGTTGTTAAGCACTCCAATTGTAAAGAGAAGCATGTGCTTGTTAAGCAAATTCGGCTTTTCCCATTGAGTTTGCTTATTGGAAGAAGCTGGGAAGGTTACAAACAGTGACCAGGAGACAGTATAATTGTCATAAATACACACCAGTTGCCAAGAGTCTGAATTTTGATCATGTGACCCTTGGGATGCTGGATTGTGATGTGTAAAATAGTCACTAAGCCACTTTTTTCAGTGCCACTGTAACTTTGAATAGTCACTAAATGAATAGTTGTAAGTCGAGAACTACCTGTACCACCTTACCAGTACAGAGGAGACTGTACTAAAACCATCACTGGCATTGTCAAGCAGTAGAAATATTTTGCTGCAAGTCAATGATACAAAGATGATTTTCTAGATTACCCCATTCCTATATATAGTATGCTCCCCGCTGCAGTTTTCAAATTCTCATAAATTAATTATTGTCCCGGTGATTTACATTTACATTGCCCTGAATAATCTACCCTGTGAAGTGAAAAGCAACAGGGAAGTTTAACTTGCTTTGTTCACTCAACAAACATATTTATAACTAATGCAAAATCTTAAGTAGGCATGCTAATAATGTCACTGAATATGAACTGGTAGGTGTCACAAGGCATATCTGTCCACTGTAATTGCTTGGACCAGAACTGTAATGTAGAAGAAAATGACAAATACTGACCTTTCTTTGCCAAACTATTATTGGGTTCATATTTTTCAATCAGTTGTTGAACCTGTTCCTGCTTCAAGAATGGATAGAGAATTTCATTTAACCGTGGGTCTCGCTGCTTGAAGTTTATAAATTCCATCATCTGGTCAACAGTTAGATACGGTCTGCTCTTTGCCCCCCTGATAAAAAGAACCATCAAAACATAAAGAAAAAGAAAAGGAATGTGAGCAAGCATCCTACTTATCTCCTTCTGTTATGTTTCCTGGATGAGCTGATACACACAAGAACAAGCTCTTGAATGTGTAGGCTCACACAGATAATGGACTTGCTGTTTGTTTATAGTCTATTTTATTGAGCTTCATGTAACTTCCTCCTCTCTCCCACATTTTACTAACACTGGAAGAGATGGGGAACACTGCCAAGGATGGTGAGTCTATAACTTGAGGACTATCTTTAAGCCTGAAGCTACAATGCAGAGAGGGTTGATAGGCTGAACAGTTACTATTCATTTTACTGGATCTAAAGTAAGTGTTGTTCCTGAACATCTGTTTTCACTATCTTGCTTATAGAAAATATAACATAGAACCACAAAAACCACCCCTTTTGTCCCTTTACAATCCGATCAGATTGTAAAAGGAACCAAAAACAAAACAAAAAACATCATAAATTACTGTTATGATAAGTGTTATGATTTCTTTGCTTCTCTCGGGCTCATGGATCCAAGTGAAAGGCACATATTAATTGGCCGCACATGAATCTTCCAAAATTTTAATCTTAAAAAGGAACAGGAAATCTCAAGCCAGCAAAGCATAAAACTGTTGGTTACCAGAAGAAGATTTTGAACTTTTTTTTAAAAGCCAGTTTACTATTGAACTAATTTGTAAGTTTTCTAAGTTAGATTAGATAATAATCGGACAATTTGTTAAAGATGAAAACATTCCCATAATGATATTTGGGTTTTTTTCTGTTTGACCCAAACTCATCAGACTCTCATTGGTTTGCTTAGAGCAACCACTGCCACAAGTTTATACTTCCAAATAGGCCTGCCACTTTTCCTCATATCATTATCAAATAGCACCAACACACAGTGCTGCAGAAGCAGCATCTAGCAATATCATTTAAAGAGAGAATAAGAGGGTAGAGCTATGGCTGAAATGTCAGAAAACCAGACTGGAAAATTCTATGTAATTCACAATGCATGACAAAAGAATATGTGTGAAAAAAGCTCCGGCACCAATTTTTAAAAATTGGAGCACTTTTGAGAAGGAAGATATAAAATACAGAACTTGAAGAGAGTGTGGTAGCAGAGAAAAGAATTTAATTATTGGTCCAACCAGAGTTGCTCCATGTCAATTATGTCCTACTCCAATTTTATTTCCCTCTAATCCAGATATCCACATTGGTGTCAATATTCTCTTTCATGCATCTACAGTTAAAGTCCCTCTAAACTCCAAAGGCATGAATATTAAAAACACAAGAAAAGGAATACATTTGATATTCACTTTTAAACTGTTTTGGGTTTTCCATAAGATTAAAGTATGAAACAACAGCAACTCAGCCGTCAACTGAATTTTATATTGAATGCAAGCACTGACAATAGGCAGTGCAGGCAATACTATACTGTCTTCTGACTTATTTTTTTGCTATGTTGAACAGATTACAAGAGCATGTATTGCCCAGTGGATACTTCCTGACCACTTAGTTTAACTGGAGTTCAAATTAGTATATACCAGAAGATAAATATCATCTGACAGTTACATTCCATTAGGAATATTGTATTATTAATGTTCAAGAGATCAACAAAAGTGGCCAACCTTTACAGAGAAACGTTGTGGTTCTCAGAACAGCTGATACATTAAAATGATAGCCAAAATATCCCAAACCCTGGTTGATCAAAAGATGATGCTAGAACTGGAATAAAGCAATTTTCCATTGGGAAAAATATTATAAGAAATACAGAAGTGAAGAAAAATGTAGGTTTCTATAATTCCTTACAGTTCTAGGAAGATGTGGTCAATTTCAGGCCGAGGACAAAAGTTGCTCAAAAACTCCCTGTATATTTCTGGAGTGAAGTCCTCTTGAGGAATTGAATCATTCTGGAGAAGAATTAAAATACAACATGTAATGATTTCTCAAATTTGTTCTCTTTCAATTGTTCAGTCTTTCTCAAAACTTTCAATTTGCTAAATTTCTTCTAATTTCCATGGCTCCTGTATCTCCTTGGAGTATTGTTGAGTATTTGTTACAGATTGAAAAGCAAAGCCAATGACTAAACATTTAATCAATCTTGAATCATTGTTACAGAACAGAATTAAAAATTAAAATGTTAAAATGTTAAAACAAAACAAAACAGAAAAAGACATAATAGTATGTTACCGTAGGTCATCATCACCAATGAGCAGCCAAAGCTTGCCTAATTTTACAGACAATATAGCAGAATGTAGCTATATTCAAAGAAACTATTTCATACTGATCTAATAGTAACTGCTATACATAAAAGAGATGAGAATTTAATTCCCAAATATATTGTCAGATAAAGAGTTATAAAATGTGTCCATGAGTCCTTATAGAGGATGCAATATAACCGAACATGAGCTGTGGTTTCAATGGCCCCTTATCCATTGGGGCACAATCTCAGCTCATATGAGATTTTTATATATTGACCCTCCCCCCAAATCTGCTGTGGGGACAGCATTACAACATGCTAGGATTAGTGCCCTCTGAAATTGAGAAACAGTTAATATAAATGTTTCATTGGTTTGTGAAGCAAGACCTGACTGCTCAATAAAGCATTATTGGATAAAATAGGCAAGTCCTGTTGGACTTCCTGATTTTTAATATGCTGTTTAAATGTACTAAACTTATTCTACCAGTGGTTGGAAAAAAGGGGTTGAGAATAAGAATGTAATCTGTATTGTTAAGCAAATAAAACAACCCAGACAACACAATGTTTATTAAGCGCTAACAAAATGTAAACAATAGAAAATTAGTAAAACTTTTTTTTAAATATACCAAATGCATGCTTATAGCCCATCAGTAGGAACTCCTCCAAAATGGAGGGTTTTTTTAACCCATGTTGATTTACAATTATCTTCCATAAGAAGGGGGCTCAGATCTGCACTCCATCTTCTTACACCCAGCATTCTTACTGGATTTCCAGTTTGACTTTTTTTTTATTCTTCCAGCAAACAAAGTCAGCATCATATTCTTCCTTTTTTAATGGTTCATAGATATTTCAAACTATACTTGAATACCTTGAAACTATAGTCTTATTAGAAAAAAATGTAAAATATAATGAAAATTTGATTTAATGGGTCAATTTGAGAAGGGGCTGTCTTTTAGTCTTGAAGAATGCGAGATGGGAAACCTTTAAATCAAAATGTAATAAATGTCAACCCTCAGTCCAGTTTGTTGTCATATAACAATGTAAAGCAAGCAGTTGGAAGTAGAATGTAAATTATATGTGGTGGAATTATTCAATTTCCCAACTTCAAAATTTATTTTCCTACAATCAATAAGGACTGCAGAATGTATTGCTTGTACTGCACTATTTATTTTCTGTAAAAGTTGAAATAATATAAGACATTTCCTAGTCGAACCACTGACAACTACAATGATCTAATATATATCAATTTTTACAGAAGACAATGTTGAAAAAGCACAATCCAAAACCATCTCTATCTATTGGACCAGACGGAATATGTGCCTGCTTCTTAAAAAAGCAATCCAATGCCATAACCGAATCTCGAACCATAATCTTTGAAAAATCTTGCAGGACCAGCTCCTTGCCAAAACTAGGGTCACTGGCCACGGTCATCCCTGTTCCGTTTGGAAATAAAGTGCGCGAGACCGAGTTCCAACAAACAGCTCTTTATTAAAACAGTATAGTGACTTGTAACGGAACACTTACCCAAGCCGCGGCAGCCCTTCTTATAGTGGCTTGCTCGCAGCTTGTGGCCAATGACAGTTATTCAAGTGTTCCCGCCGTTAGGCGGGCCGATTGGAATGGCGCTTAACTGACCAATCCAAGAACGGCCTATTTGGTCAATCAGTTTAAGATATTTGGAGTCAACCAAGTTCTATACACAACAATCCCCATCTTCAAAAAGGGAGACCCTAGCCTAGTTGAAAATTACAGACCAATCTCCTTATGCTGTGTCACCTGTAAAGTCATGGAATCAATTATTTTTTAAAAAATTTTTTAAAACAAACTTTATTGATTACAAAACCAAAACATCAAACAAACACAACACACAGAAGAAGAAAGAAAAGAAATAGAAAAAAAAAGAAAATGATTAAAACAAACAAACAAACAAACAGTTCTACTATCGACAGTCTATGGTTCCTTGTTTGTTATCAATATTGGTGATACATTAACAAATACATCTTATTACGAATATATAATTAGGATTTACATTTAACGTTATTTACTAATATATTTTCTATTTTTGTTCTATCCAATCATACCAGCAGTCCCAGCTTCTATAATATTCTGATATTTCTTTTTCCTTAAGTGGTAAGTAACTTGTTATCTTCTGTATAATCATCTCCTCTGTTGCAATATCTGCTTGTTTCCAACACTGTGCAAAGGTTATTCTGGCTGCAGTAAGAATATGCAGTATTATATATTTAATATTTTTAGGAATTTGTCTATTAAATATCCCCAATAGGAAGAATTCTGGTTTTAATTCAGTTTGTTCCGCCGTTATTTTCCTTGCGCATCAAGAAGGTCTTTGTATTTTATTATTTTACTAAGATCTACATTGTTTGGATGTATCATCGCCTCCATCGTTGAGATCCAAATTGGAATCTCTAATTATAAGTCTGTGGAAATACTTCTGCTTAATTTTCCCAATGTCCCATAAAAATGCATGCCATCCCCTCTGTAAAAATAAGATCCTTTTATTTGACAGATTTACCCACTCTTTCAACTAAAGTAAGGAGGCTGCACTATAATATAATTCCCAATTTGGGAGTGCCATACCTCCCCTGCTCTTCATATCTTGCATTGCCTTTAGGTTTATCCTCGTTTTTTTCCCTTGCCAGATAAATTTGGTGATTATCTTGTTAAGTTACATGAAGTAATATTTATGTATTTTTATTGGTATTGTTTGGAATAAATAAATAAATTTGGGCAAAATATTCATTTTTATAGTGGCAATCCTCCCTAATAAGGAGATTTGCAATTTAACCCATATCTCTAAATCTTTTTTAACTTACTGTAATAATTTATTATAATTATTTTCCATTAGAATTTTGCATTGAGCCGTCAACCAAATTCCTAAGTATTTAACTTTTTTTGCTATTTGTAATCCCAGTATCCTTTCCAGTTTTAGTTTTTGTTTTTCTGTTAAATTTTTAGTTATTAATTTCATTTTTCCCTATTAATTTTAAGTCCTGCAACTTCCCCAAATTGATCTAGCTCTTTCAGTAATTCTTGACCTGTTTCAATTGGTTCCTCCTTAAAAAATAACATATTGTCCACAAATGACTGGAGTTTATATTCTTCTTTTTTAATTTTTCGTCCTTTTATTCCTGGGTTCTGTCTCATTCGTGTAAGCAATGTTTTCAAAGATAATATGAAGAGGAGAGGTGATAATGGACATCCCTGCCTGACTCCTTTCTCTATTTTTATTGAGTGTGTGTATTCTCCATTAATTATAATATTCGCCTTTTGTGAATCATAAATTGTAGTCACGAAGTTTTCAAACTTAGTGCCTAAATTCATATTGTAAATCTGTTGAATTAGGAATTGCCAATTTAAATTGTCAAAGGCCTTCTGTGCATCCAAGAATACAAGGGCTATTTGTTTTTCTGGGTGGGCTTCGTAGTATTCCAAAACATTTAATACTATCCTTAAATTATTCCTGATTAGGAAGAAATCCATTTTGATCTTTATGTATATATTCATTTAATATTTTTTTAATCTATTTGCTATAATTGTAATAAATATTTTATAATCAGTATTTAACAGGGAAATTGGTCTATAGTTTTGTATATATCGTAAATCTGAATCTTCTTTCGGAATCAACGATATCAATGTCTCCTTCCATGAATCTGGCATTCTTGCTGCTAGTAGGACCTCATTATATACTTTCACCATGAGAGGTCTTATTTGTTTTCCTATTGTTTTATAAAGTTTCCCTGGTATCCCATCGGGTTCTGGGGTTTATTGTTCTTTTGGTTTTCTATTGCTGCTTTTAACTCGGGCCATGTGATATCTCTAATTAACATTTCCTTCATCTCCTTAATTATTTTATCTTTAGTAATACCCAAATAGTTTCTTATCATATCCTCATTTACCTCCTTCTTTTTATAAAGATCATTGAAAAATTTATATGCAATTTCTTTTTTCCCTTGTTGGGCATCCCCGTTCTCATCTATTAATTGGTAAATCAATCTTTTTTGTTTTTCTTTTTAAAGTTTATAGGCCAACCACCTTCCTGGTTTATTGGCCTGTTCAAAAAATATCTGTCTGGCTATACTTAACTTTGAGACCATTCCTTCTTGTTCGATTAAATTTAATTTGTGTTAAGTTATTATCATCTGTTTTTTCAATTTGCAATCTTTTGGGGTGTTTTGCAGCTGAATTTCTAATTCTTTGATTCTTTGTTCTAATTTATTTCGTTGGGCATATTTTTCTTTGTTTCTTTTAGCAGTGTATGATATCATTATGCCTCTTACTACTGCCTTCATTGTATCTCAAATATTCTGTTTTGTAGTTGCCTCATCATTATTTTCTTTTAAAAAATAGTCCAATTCCTCATCAAGTTTATTCATAAATTCTTTCTCTTTAATTAACTGTGTATTTAAGGTCCACTTTTTCCTTGGTTTCTTCCTGGCTTTCCACACTATCTGGATCGGGTTATGATCTGCCCATTCGTTTGGAAAGATTTCAATCTCTTTTATTTCATTTACAAATTCACCATTCATCCATACCATATCAATTCATGTCCATGATTGGTGAGGGTTGGAGTAAAATGTAAATTGCTTTTTCTCAGGGTTTAATTTCCTCCACATGTCTATCAAATTTAGTTTAATCATCATTTCTTCACATGTTTTGGGTAGTTCTTTTTTGTCCTCTTTCCCTCCCACTGCTACTGTGATCTTTCTGATGGTCTACAATAGCATTGAAATCTCCCAAGATACAAATATTCCTTTTATCTAATTCCACTAATTTCCCATGTAATTGTTTAAAAAATGCCTTTTGGTTATTGTTAGGGGCATAGATTACCACTAGTAGAATTAGAATTGATTTAATCCAACTTTGTAACATCAGAATTCTTTGCAAATTTAAATGCTTAAAGTGTCTTCATGTAATTGTTCAGTTCTTCAAGATTCCTTTCCCGAGCACACCGGAAGTACAGGGTTGCTGAGTAATGTCTCTGATTTCACTATCTCACCACACTTTCCGCTGTAGTCGTTTCTCCTTTTGTTTGAAAGTTTAACAAGTCAATTTTTAGATTCAAATAATATCTTTCTTTCATAAATCTTCTCCATTTACTACAGGTCCAGTCCAATAATCCAAAAGGAGACTAGTAAATTATTCAATTTTGTTCGTGGAATATTTAAAGTTGTAATTTAATTCCTTACTTCAAGTCTCCCCCCATCTCAAGTTCGTCCTTCCAATTTTCCCCAAAATCCACAATTCAAGTCCTTCAAAGTTCCCTCAAATTAAATTATTGTTCTTTCTTTCTTCTTTTTTTCTCTCCCCCAATTATTATAAGTCTCTCGGATCCCTCTGATTCTCTTATCTTCCAATTGCTCAGGTTCAATTGCTCAGGTCCTTACCCTCTTCTGTCTCACAAGCCCTTCTGCTTTTGCTTCCGCTCATATCTGCTTTGGCCGCTGTTTTTGGGTTTCGCTCCAACTAAGATACTCCAATATTCAACGCTCAATCAGGATCACAAATTCTTTCACTTGCACTCTTCGTTCATCAGTCTGTCACTCACTCACTTCCTCTTGTTTGCAATGATCAAAGCTTTAGGACCGCCATTGCTGACAGTCTCTTGTTGTCGGTCTCCACAGGGTTTCTCTATGTCACGATGAGAATCGCCCTTTCCGCACCACGACTTGAGTCTCCCCCCAGTGGCACACTTCTCTGCAAGATGCGTGTACCCCTAAGGGTCACTCCAACAGCAAGAGGAGATAGCATGAAACCCAGAGCGAGCTTCAGCACTTTCGTTCGCCCGTATTTCGTCCCATGGAATCAATTATTAACCAATCCATTATCCTCCATTTAGACACAAACAACCTACTCTCTAATATACAATTTGGTTTCAGAAAAAAACTATCCTGCAATCTGCAACTTTTACACTGAAAAAACATATGGATGACACAACTTGATCAGGGCAAAGCAATAGACGTAATCTACATAGACTTATGTGAAGCCTTTGTTTCAGTGGTACACGACAACCTACTCCTAAAACTAAAATCTTATGGTATCTCTGGACACCTGCATAACTGGATAGAGGCATTCTTGTCAAACAGGCAACAAATGGTCAAAATTGGGAGCGTCCTATCAATTCTGTACCTGTCAACAGTGGTGTCCCCCAAGGCACTGTTCTAGGACCAATTCTCTTTATATTTTACATAAATGACCTCTGTGATCATATTAAGAGCAACTGTGTTCTCTTCGCCAATCACGTAAAGCTATTCAACACTACCAACAATACTGCTACCCTTCAAAAAGACCTCGACTATATATCAGAATGGTCAAACAAATGGCAACGTCAAATCTCAACAAATAAATGCTCTGTTTTACATATTGGCAAAACCAACCAACCAACCAATCAACCAACCAACCAACAACCAGAAAATAAAATACAGGCTAAATGGACAAGTCCTTGTTGATGATCCAAACTCTGTCACAGACCTTGGAGTACTCATCTCTAATGATCTAAGTACTAGAGCCCACTGTAATTACATGGCCAAAAAGGCATTAAGAGTTGTTAACCTAATCCTATGTAGCTTCTTCTCTGGTAATATCACACTACTAACTAGAGCGTACAAAACATTTGCTGGACCAATACTTGAATACAGCTCATCAGTCTGGAACCCGCATTACGTATCTGATATTAATACAGTTGAGAAAGTCCAGAAATATTTCACAAGAAGAGTTCTCCACTCCTCCACTTGTTGCAGAATACTTTATGCCACCAGACCTGAAATTCTAGACCTAGAAAACATAGAACTATGCCACCTTCAGTCCGATCTAAGTATAGTACATAAAATTATATGTTGTATAGTCCTACCTGTCAATGACTACTTCAGCTTCAACTATTACAATACAAGAGCACACAATAGATACAAACTCAGGGTAAACTGCACGAAACTTGATTGCCTACCATCCTTGTCCTATTGTTTCTTTTTATTTTATTTTTATATGTATCCATTTCATGTATTCATAACTATATTTCTACTTATTTTAATATTTTAAAGCTTTGGAGTTTTTGCTGATAAATGGGTGAGAATACATAATTATTTGATTTGTTTATAACTAAAAGATGGGTTGTGGAATTAAGAATTCTATATTTGTTAATTAAAGTGGTGAAAAGATTAGGAAATTGTACTTGTGATGAGGGTGATTGTTTATACTTGTGATGAGTGGCTTTTTTAAAAGGGGATTTTTTTTGCAATTTTTCTTTTATCAGTTTATTTATTTATTTTTTGTATAAAAATGTCAGTAAAATTATTTTTAAAAAGACTGAGCAGCTTCCATATCTCTAGGGTCCAAATGCTATTCTGATCTGGTTAGACTGGAAATATATTTATTATTAATGGATGTTTTATTTCCTCTTTGGGTTTTTATCTGCCACCAGATAGGGAACTCCCTTCCTCTTTTTATCATATACTTCCTACCAATTAACTGCTGTTGTATTGTTTTTCCAAATTTTGTCCACTATCACAGTACTTTGAAAAGGTCATCAATCTGAATGAAAGTGACTGAAATTGAAAATCAATTACCCTAAACATTCCAGTGTAAATCAAGAGATCTTTTCTGACAACTGTAAATCTTTATTCATTATTGGTTAATTACAAATCTTTTCCATATAAATCAGGGTAATTTAAAATGAATCTGTTTATTTTTTAACAGAAATGCAGTATTTCCCATCCACAACTTTCATTTTTGATGGCTAATATCTACAGTTTTTAATAATATTTTGGCATTTTAAAAAGGAATTCTAACATGTCCCCTTTTGGAGAAACAGTACATCACATTTCTGTTATCTTATTTCTGTTATTTCCCATAATACCTGGAAAAAAAATTTCATTTAAATATTTGGGTTAAATTTATTTTCTATAATAGTGAACCAGATTGCATTTAGTTCATTGATGCTACAGATGTCCCCAAAACCAATAAAATCCTTTCAAAAGTCTAACAAAAAATCCTGAAACCGTGCATCTTTATGATTCACTTTTATTTGGTAAAGCTATTAATCGGTTGTGGATTTTAAAAATATTATCTTTTTAAAGTACATTCTTATTTGCAACTATTTTCCAACATTGTTTATAACATGTCCTGGATTTCTTTCATTATTTGATGGTAGTTGATGACAGAGTTCTGCAGAATAAAAGAACATGCATTTTGAAAAATTTATTGTTCAGAGACTGCATTGCACAACTTCTCAGCCATGATGGATCTCGAATAGCAACTTAAAACACTTTAAAAATGGTCTCTTATTTATCTAGGATTTTTTCAACTATTTTTATGCCTTAGCAGCTATTAAATTAGTGATTCATTATCACAAGCATTTAGCATTTAGTAATTGGGACTATGCTGAGGTATTTTTTTTTTTGTAAAATTACAAAAAGTTGTAATTTTAGCTCTTTTAAGTATATTAAGTCTTCTCCTGTAAGCTATAATATCCCCCTTGTATTATTTATTTGTTCAGAACTTTTAACCTTCTTCTCAAGCTCTGTAACTTCTTATCACTGAATTGTGTTAAAATTTGGTCATGGCTAAAATGATATATTTTGTTTCATTTGAAGAATTTAATTGCAGTACCTGGCTGTGAAGAATAAAACTGATCATTTACCTAAACAATTCTAAAAAAAAAAACTTCTCACCTTAATTTTTTCTGCTTAAGTAAGATATATGAATGAAACTTGTGCCTCTGTCTGGGTTCAGAAAAAATCTTTATTTTCCCCTCCCCTACAAAACAGAAGCTGGATACTTCAATCTACAGATACCTGGTTGCAAAATTAAGGTATCATGCCATCATTTTTGATGGGAATGTTTGGATTAATATATCAACTGATCTTCAGGAGTGTAAGTAGTTTATGCACATGCCATCTTTCATTTTGTCCATATAAACACGTGTAGAAGATTGGTCAGAAACAGAGTACCGATTTCATTCATATGCGTTATCACTAGAATCTTATATATACTGTATGTTTATAATTTTTTAAAGCTTTTAGAATGAAATTTAATGGATTTTTAAAGGATATTTTTATATTCCACCTTTGTTCATATACAACTGATGGTTGTTAACATATCAATATTTCTTCCCGCTCCTATTTTCTCCATAACAACAAACATGTGAAGTGAGTTGGGCTGAGAGTGACTGGCTCAACTGGTTTTCACATGCCTAACATGGAACTAGAACTCACAGTCTCTTGGTTTCACAGTTTCTTGGCTTCTTGTTTTTTTCACACCAAACATGTTCCCATTTTAGCTAATTATGTTACATTATTGTTGCGCAATTTGTTGTTAAACTTTTTTGTTCTGATCAATGATGAAATCATTGTTCATCCTGTAAATTGAACAGGCAGGGATCAATTGAACCTGGGTTTCCCAGGCCTAGTCTATCTTCTTAACTAGATGATAACCAATGATTAGAAGAGAGAACTGGACCACAGAGATTTCATGACAGTAGCTGTTTGCTCTTCTACACATTGAGAAAACATTGGCAGCAGGAAAAGGTCAAACAAAGGTGAGATTGCCTATAGAAATTGTTTGCTTTTTCTGTTCCCCCAACCTACTTTAAGGAGCAGATAGATTGGAGAGAAAAAGATTTCAAGAAAGTACTGTAAACTGTTTGTGTAGTATGCCAATGGATACCAGCCTCAGACTGCCAGTTTGAGATTGCTTTTGATGTAAAGAAGAGCAAACAGATTACTCTCTTGAAATCCCTCCCTCTCCAAAATTTCTGCTCTATGAGGGAAGGAGGAGAAGAAACTACAGGTAAGGTACAAAACTTGTACTATCTCTAATGGCAATCACATGATTGAGGTATGCTGTAGAGGCAGTAAATGAGCTGTAGTTTTTTTCAGGACCACTGTAATTTCAAATGATTGCTGAATGAATGGTCAGTAAATGAGGATGACATGGGACACAATCCAAATTAAAAATATACATTCTGCTTCTAAGGTCTAAATGTTAACAATAATTACAGACCATTGTGAATAAAGGATGTGATCCACATAACATTTAGCTTTCTGCAAAAAGTAATATACTTTAATGGGTTTTTGATTCACAGTTTTTACTCTATTTCTCTAGGACATTCAACAGTTAATTCTTTGCTACTCAGGGAGAGTCATTAACAAATTTTGCTGTAATACACTATGTAATACACTACATTATCAGAAATGTCATGAAAATCATTATGTAGAAAGTATTGTGAGAGATAACAAAAATAATTAAAGGCCCTGTCACACTGGCCGACAGATGCAAAACGTTTCTAAAAAGGACACAGCGGACGAGCAAAATGTTCCATCCGTTGTTATCCGCTCTCAAAAGTGCCCCAAATTTGCATAACCAGAGCGGACAACACGGAAAGGAACGGACGGGGGGAGGACGTAGGGCAGATGGAAAGCGGATGCTTCACGGAAGCCTAGCGGATGGAAGCGGATGGGAGCAGATGGCACATCCGCACGGCTTCCGGGGGAGCACAGCAAAGCGGACGCGGAACGGAAAGAGCGGATGCAGAGCGGATGCCGAGCGGATGCCGAGCGGATGAAGCGGATGCCTAGCGGATGCCCCGCATTCACTGCGCATGCAGGGAGGATGCATTGCATCAGCCTCACGGATATAAAGGGAAGCAGCTCGCAAGCAGGTCACCATTCAGAGGAAAGACCTGCTTCCAGGCACAGCTTGCCAGCCAGCCAGCCAGCCAGCCTGCCAGAAACCCGACAACCATGGGAAAGAAAAGGAAGACTCTGCCATCTGCTGCCAGCCCTGGCAAGAGGGACAGGGCCACCTTCCCAACCCCTGGCCCTAACTCTGCTTTTGCTGGGGCTTCTGCTGCCCGGGCTTGCTCTTCTGGTGCTGGAGCTTCTGCTGATGCTGCTTCTGGTGGTGGTGCTTCTGCTGATGCTGCTTCTGGTGGTGGTGCTTCTGCTGATGCTGCTTCTGGTGGTGGTGATGGTGTTTCTGCTGGTGCTTACTCTGCTGGCACTGTTCCTGGTGCTGGTGCTTCTGCTGGTGCTTATTCTGCTGGCACTGCTCCTGGTGCTGGTGCTTCTGCTGGTGCTTACTCTGCTGGCGCTGCTCCTGGTACTGCTGGTGCTTACTCTGCTGGCGCTGCTCCTGGTCCTGCTGGTGCTTACTCTGCTGGCACTGCTCCTGGTCCTGCTGGTCCTGCTCGTGCTCCTGCTCGTGCTCCTGGTCCTGCTCGTGCTCCTGGTCCTGCTGGTGCTGCTGGTCCTGCTTTTGCTGCTACTGTTGTTGCTGCTGCTGCTGGTGGTGGTGGTGTGGAGGAGCAGCCCCAACAACCTCAAAGCCCCTCTGATGAGGGCCCATATGGCCCTGCCAAAGGGAGGAATAGGCAGACGCGTGAACGGGAGAGGAGGCGATACACCATAGAAGAGGAACATGAGGAGGAGGTGCTGGAGTGGCTGAGGGAGAACGACGATCTATGGCGGAAGGGACACAGGCTCTATCGAGACATCAAAAGGAAGCAGGCTGCTTGGAGAGAGAAGTGGGAGAGCCTGGGCTACATTTCGGAGGTGCTCCTCGGCTGGTGGAAGCACATGCACACCTGGTACGAGAAGCTGCACCTCAAGAAATCTGGCCAGGCCGCGGTCGAGCTGATGGACAGAGAGACCTACGTGATGGCCAAGTGCAGCTTCTTGGAGGGTGAGATCCGCCACCGAGGAGCAGCCCCTTTCACAACCCTCTCTCTCAGGCAGCCTGCTGAAAGCCAGTCCTCTTCTGGCCAAGAGTCAGCTCCTGTGTCCAGGCAGGTATATGTGGAGCGTATCACGACGGAGACCCCCCCGACAGCTGTACTACCCCTGGTGGAGCACGTGGAGGACCCCCTGAGGCAGTGGGAGAAAGGAGATGGCACTTCCACCACAGCCAAACCTGCATCCACCCCCAGCTCCACCTCCACTGAAAGGCAGAGAGGCAGACCGGAGGGGCAGAGCCACACTGTCCTCCTGGAGATAAGAGACACCATCAGGAGCAGCGTAGATCTCCTCTTTCAGCTGGTACACAATGATGTCCCATCCTCCAACCGCAAGCCCTTCCTCACCTACGTCAACCAGACCCTCATGAACATGTCGGAACCTCAGCACCAGGTGGTGAAGGACAGGATCTTCTTTACAACCCTTCAGACCAAGATGAACCTTCTCCCACCCAGTCCAGGCCTGCTCCTCCACCCCAGGTGATGTCACTGCCCTTCCAAGGCTTTCCACAGGCCCTCCCCTACCAAGGCTACGGCTACCAAGAGCTCCAGAAGCACAGGCAGCCCTTCCCAGTCAAGGCACGGGTACATCGGATGCCACCAGTGCTACCGATGCCACCGATGCCACCCACGCCAGTCCTCAACCAGCTGCAGACCAGACAGCCCCACTACACTGCTCCTTCCTCCACCCCACAGCCAAGCCCGGCCTCAGAACATCTGTCATCGGTATTGGGGCTGACACCCAATGTCATGGAGGAAGGGGCTCTCAACCTCACGGGGCTGAGCCAGCTGTCTGAGAGCTTCCTCAACACACCGTCCCCTGTTGTCCTCTCGGGGCCAGGCACCCCAGTGGCGCCTCAGACCAGCACTCCAGCAGCAGCCACCTCCACAGCACCTGGACCCTTCACCCCTGAGACTGGGCATGCCTCAGAATGACCAAGAAGAGTGCCAGAGACTGGATGGCTACCTGTTGACTTTATTTTTGCTTTGGACACTTGACTTTGGTCATTTTTCTTTGACAACTTGTTATTAATAAAGATTATCTTTGCTTCACACACTTGCTTCATTTATTTTTGTCAATAAAGTCTTGGTGGAAACTTTTAGAAATGGTTTAAGCCTTTGCATGCTTGTGGGATGGGTAAGGATAGCAGTGGGATGGGCAGGGATACCTTTGGAATGGGTAATAGCTGTAGGATGGGTTAAGATAGCAGTGGGATGGGCAGGGATACCTGTGGCATGGGTAATAGTTGTGGGATGGGCAGGAATACCTTTGGGATGGGTTAAGATAGCTGTGGGATGGGCAGGAATACCTTTGGGATGGGTAATAGCTGTGGGATAGATAAACCTCCAGTGCAAGCATAGTGGGACTGTATGGTCCACCCGCCCAGGTGCCACACCTATGGCCCTTTATTATCAATAATAATGTAATCAATCATCCACACATGTCAACATAAACACAACTCTTTATTAAATGCCCTGTTCTTTGTAGGCCCACCCAACATACATGGCCCAATCTCATCAGTGTGATGAGACAGGCTGAAGGAAGCATCCATTAATCATCTATCATCCTGTCTTGCCACTCCACTGCTCCAGCTGGGGAGTTGCACCAGTGTCTCAGGAGGTTGCGCTGCTTCTTCCCATCACGTGAAGCTCTGTTGGGGCCTTGCACATCCTGAGTGTCTATCAGGTTTCGCCCTTGCCTCCATTCCCCAGGCTCCATGTCCCCATTGCCTTGTTGGAGGTCCATGAGCCTGTTCTGCAACACTGGGTAGCGGGTGCGCATGAGATTGTGCAGGATGCAGCAAGCTTCCATGATCCTCCTCACGGTCTCTGGGCGATGCTGCATGGTGGTGAGAAGTACCTGGAAACTGTTGGCCAGGATGCCAAAGGCATTCTCCACCACCCGCCTTGCCCTGGACAGCCTGTAGTTGAAGATCCTCTCTTCACGGGTGAGGAGTCTGGAAGTGTAGGGCTTCATGAGGTAGGTTCTGAGGGAGAAGGCGCCATCCCCCACGATGAAGTAGGGCACATTTTGCATGTCGTTGGGCAGGGAGTCTGGATCTGGGAAGCCCATGATGAGGTTGCGTTCCAGCCCCTCCTTGAGGTGACTGGCGTTGTATACCTGGGCATCTGAAGCTGACCCGTTGCCTGAAGCATCGATGTACATGAACTTGTAGTCAGCATCGACCATGGCGAAGAGGATGATGCTGAAGAAGCCCTTGTAGTTGAAATAAGTAGACCCCGACTTGGCTGGAGCTTTGTAGGCCACGTGCTTGCCATCTATGGCTCCAACGGTGTGGGGGAAGTTCCACCTCTGATACCACTGCTCTGCAACTTTCTTCCAGCCTTCTTCAGTGGAGGGGCACTGGAGGAGCTCCTCCAGGTATTCTTCGATGATTAACTGCACCACTTCTCTGACCACAATGCTGATGGTGTTGTGTGGCACCCTCCAGCTGTTCTGCATGCTCCTGTAGGTGGTCCCTGAGGCCAGGTGGCGCAGAGTCAGTGCCACCTTGAGCCCAGGGGCCAAGCTGGGCCGGAAGTTGGTGTTTGCCTTGGTCAATCTGGGTCTCAGCCGCTCCACAACTTCGTCAAACATGGCTGGAGGCATCCTCATGAAGTTCTGGAATGCACAAGGGTCTTTGTTCCTCAGCTCCACCATCAGCTTGTTGTACAGTCCGTACTCTGCTCTTCTCTCGATCCATCTTCGGACCCAGACGCTTCTTGGCCGCCTCCTTTTCTTCCTGTAGAACAATTGAAAGAGCCTGTAAATGGCTTCGCACTGTTGCAGAACGATGGTGGCTACCAAAAGGACTGTGTTACGATCCATGGTGGACATCAATGGATGCTGTGGAAGAGCAAGAGCCAGATGAAGGCTGCAGAGGTCTGCACCGCAGGGCTGCTGGACTGAAAGTGAGATCCAGGTGAGTTCCTCCCCCTTTTTATAGGCAATATAGGTTTTCCACTTGGTGTCCTTTTGCATCCTCTAGGCATCCTCTAGACATCCTAAATATCCAAGATACATCCCCTCTGTGAATGTTTTTTTCCGTTTTAATGCTTTGTATGCGAGCTGCATCCGCTTTCATCCTTTCTCCGTCCGTGCTACTCACGCTGAGCGTCCGTTCCACGTCCGTTTCGCTTCCTCCCTGTGTCCGTTTTCCGCTGGAGCGGATTTGAGTTGCGTGGATGCGTAGCGGATGCCTAGCGGATATAGCGGACGCGTAACGGATGACGACAGATGTAGAACGGATGTTCCCCGTATGCGTTGCAGATGCAGAACGGACACGTTGGATACATTTTCCGCTCAAAAAGTTTTGAGCAGCTCAAAACTTTTTGAGCGGATGAAACCTCAGTCAACGGATGCTGGAAGGATAGAGAGGATGAAAAACGGAGGCAGTGAGTACAGAACGGATGAATCGCGTTAACCAACGGATGGCAAGTTTTTCTCTCCATTTTACATCCTCTTTCCATCCATTGGTGCAGTGTGACATGGGCTTAAACTGATGCAAAATTACAGAGTGAATGTGTAAACACTGTTTCCTCATGGGAAGCTACTCCTGAAATGTCAAAGTAAATGTAAAACGTTTTGATGAAATATATAAAAATGTATCAAACATAGGTCTGGTTTATTTCAATATTGTTGTGTTGAGAGAAATACTAAGATAGAAAAACCAGAGCCATTATTTATTTCTTTGCTTTGTACAACTCCTAGGGTAATATGAACTGGCTATATAAAAGATACCGTTGTCAACTTTTTTACTTCTTTTTTTTTTTTTTAAGATAGGGCCTTTTTCTCCCACAACATCCCAGTGACTGGAAAAATTCCCAGGAGCCAGGAGAAAGATCAAGTAATATTCCACATTTGCCTCCCAGATATTTGCATTTCATATTGGGCTGACTTTCAAAAATAACCGAAAAGCTTCACCTGTGAATCTTTCAAAAAAGAGGGAGAAAAATACACATCCCATTGATAAATAACTTCATTGGCCACCAAAAATGGGCAGAATGTTGATTTTGAATGAACAAGCCAGAGGCTATCCTGAACTAGAGTATGTGGAATACCACTTGCTGGTTTAATATAAATGTGCCCAATTTCAGCTCTGTTGCTTGTGAGTGACCAGAATAGAAAATCAACTCTACTGGAAGACTAAGCTGTATCTTATTGAGATAGGCTATAATAACTGAAGCTTGCCAGCCTGGTTGTGCTTTATTTCCTCCCCAAATTTATTCCAATGAATCAGAGGGAGCCTGCCTGAATTTCTTCTGAATGTTATCTTGCTTCCCAGGACATAATTTTCAGCCCTCTTTGCTTATGTAACACTTCTTGCATATATCTGTCATGGTAATTTCTCTTCCTCTTTATACTATTAAAGCTGCATAATATTTTTCTTGCTGGTGCCCTTTTTTTTTTTTTTGGTAGAATTCTTAACATCCTGTATGCATTTTTGTGGCATGTAGGAGGAAAGCTTACTAATCAGATAATCCTCAGTGTCTCTCCCCATCAAAAGGAATCAATGTTGCCTGCAGAAAGAGACTGATGAGACACTTTTCCATATTGAGTGCTTTTGTCTACTGTCAGCACAGATCAGGATATATTTGAAGGTATTTATTAAATAACTTTATATTTTTCTTTCCACAAAGATAAATTCCACATTAATTAAACCAAAAGTTGGCAACATATCCTCTATCCTCACAAGTCTGCTCACTAGGCTCTCACAATTTCACCCACCCAGGAATTTCTTCATCTCTTGTTTGGCTATGAGTAATCAAGGTTTATTTTCCTAAGCACTTCTTACAATTTCTGTTTCTCTTCAGGTTTTCTCTGGCAAAGTCCTTTTATCATTCTAAGAAAAAGATTTTTTATTATTGTTTCTACTGTTTAACCTTACATCTAAAGATTCACATTGCATTTTTACTGAATTGGTGTTTTATAATCTTAGTCGTTAAAAAGTTTTGTCAACCAACCTAATTGGAAAGATAGTACATACATCATTTCAGATTCAAGATTTCACTCTCCAAAATGTGTAGGAGAGGAAGTGTAGCTGAGAACCACTTCTAGAGCATTTCTTCCTTAGATTCAAACTGAAAACTTTCGGTTGTTTGGGAGAAAAGTATAGCATGATATTCTCTTGCCCTGTTGGAATTTGACAAAATTCTGAATACATTTCTGCAGAACATCTAAATCCTGTTGAGGCTCTGGCATATTTTTCTTTTGCCTACCCCAGTGCTTCTCACGAAAACAGCAGCCAATATTTTTCAGTAAATAAGTTAGCTAAGAGTAGATAGAACAAATTTGCCAAGTCAGAATCCCGTGAGAATACTGAGCGATATGATGCACCTAGAGACAAGCATATAAACTCATCGGTGCATGATAAATTCTGGAACTGACATACACTAGAACTAACATCAAAGTGGCTGGATTGCTAGGCTGGAAGAGAAGCGGAGGCCAACGTTTCTCATTAAAATCAGACGAAGAAAAAAGTTTCAATACTTACTCTAGCAGATGGAAGATTACAAGCTTCCAATGCAGTCTCAACACGCTTTCTGTCAGAGGAGAATAAGCGATAAATGCTGCAAAATAGAAAAAAAGAGAAATGCTCTTCACGAATCCCTCCCATATTCTTGGTTTGCTAGTATCACACTGTCTAACAGATTGCTTCTTTTCTTCCTTCCTTCTTTCCCAATACATTTCTGTAGTGGCTATCTCTTTATTCATATACTCAATGGCATCTAAATTTATCAAAGAGTATCATTACTCTCCATCTAACTTCAGAACCAATTCAGATATTATAGAAAAATCAGTTACTATGCATTATTTTGGACAAGGTGACACAAGCAATGTTAAGTCTCTGAGGTTTAGGCTGCACAATTTTTCAAACTGAGTTTTATGTATTAGTAAGATATAGTTTGGATGTAGGTAGATGGGTGGATGATCCTGTTAGACTGAATTTGCTTAGAGATAATTCTTGCCCTTTCAGTTTTGCACGTATCATTGTGCACATTCCCTTCCCAAACAAGCTCAAATAATATTCTATAACTGGGTTGGAGATTCAGCTGATATTTATGAAGCACAGCTCCTGCCATCACTCACTTTCAACCCATGTTGATAGAATCTTGGGTTCAGCAAATACCTGACTTCCATCCCTACCCTACAGGGCAAACTGGCTGATATCAATCTAGGACCTACACAGTGCTTTCACATTCATATCTGCCGCCAAAATACTCATCTAGGAAACTACTGGGCTGCCATTAACAAACGAACTGAAAGGCCTTGCATATCCAATCTGTATGAAATAAATCTGATTCACTCTTCAACTTTATTTTTATGCACCTCAGCCATGGTCTTCTCCAATCTTCATTTCTGAAACAAAAATTTTGTTCCCACTGTGGTCGTTAATTTAATCCTGAGCTGTACCCTCCCACATTACAATTGGATGACCTGTATGACTTGCCAGAGACATTATGCTGCCTAAAGTAAAGGATTAATTCTCCCCATTCCTTCTATTCCACATAGGGAACATCAATTAACAAGTAGTTGACCATACGTCAACATTAGTCATGTCATAATGTATTTAGTTGCACTTAGGGGTAGTGGGCTAATTAAAGCCCATGTCACACTGCCCAACGGATGCAAAAAGGACACAACGGACGAGCAAAATGTTCCATCCGTTGTTATCCGCTCTCAAAAGGGGCAAAAATTTGCATAAGCAGAGCGGATAGCACGGAAAGGAACGGACGTGGGGAGGACGCAGAGCGGATGTATAGAGGATGCAGAGCAGATGTATAGAGGATGCGTAGAGGATACAGAGCGGATGCGTAGAAGATGCAGAGTGGATGCAGAGCGGATGCAGAGCAGATGCGTAGAGGATGCAGAGTGGATGCAGAGCGGATGAGCTGCATCCGCTTTCATCCTTTCTCCATCCGTGCTACTAATGCTGCGCGTCCGTTCTGCTTCCTCCCTGCGTCCGTTTACCGCTGGAACGGATTTGAGTTGTGCGGATGCACAGCGGATGCCTAGCGGATATAGCAGATGCATAATGGATGCAGAACGGATGTCCCCCGTATGCCTAGAGGATGCAGAACGGATGCATTGGATACATTTTCCGCGCAAAAGTTTTAGGCAGCCCAAAACTTTCTGAGCGGATGAAACGTCAATAAACGGATGCTGGACGGATAGAGAGGAAGCAAAACGGAGGCAGTGAGTACATTGCCTTAACCAACAGATGGCAAGCTTTTCTGTCCGTTTTACATCCTCTTTGCATCCGTTGGTGCAGTGTGACATGGGCTTAATATTGCATTTCAGACTAGCTATATGAGAAGCATGTCTCTTCAGTCTGACATCTTGCCACTTATTTTGATCCCTCACAGCAATTATTCTGGTTCAATGTATGCATAATCCATGGGAGGCGTCATACAATTGAATGCTCTTGTGTACTTATATTTCTTTGAAAGAACGAAAGTTTTCAGTTGTGCCTTCTTTGTCACATGCATTGCTAACTATGTTGGCATGTCTGCATGTGGTTTGCAGAAAGGGAAAGTGAGTTCTTTTGTATGATAAAACAACCAAAGATACCCCCCACCCCCGTTGACAACCTGAAATTGTATAATCCAAGCACAGTTTGACCATCATACCATTGAAGAGCACTAGCCAATGATGAAATTTCACAGCATGCTTCTATTTTTAAATGGTGCCTAGAAAGTCAGTTTCACAATATGGCAAGACATGCAATGATATTTTAAAGCTTCCACCATCCAAACAGTCACAATGGAACCCAACTTACTTCTTCAAAGGGATACGCCCATCTGTCGTGACTTGCAATTTAAGTTTTGTGTATCTAAGGAACAAAATAATGTGCTGGTGAGAAATAATGCAACCACAAGATTGAAACTTGCTCTATCTATTGCTGACCATAAAGCAACCTTGTACTTAGTTCTATTGAAGAAAATTATAACCTCACCAAAACGGTTTTCAAGAAAAGCTTAATGCATCTAAACATCAAGAAAATGATCTTTACCTGAAATTACATTTACAAGTGCACCTTCTCAGGAAATAATTGAGTCCCTCCCTCCCCAGTGACTTAAAACAAAAAGAATTTTGTTCAAACTGGTTTATTTTACACTATACTTACATGTATCTATTATACGTATATGAATTCTGCATTGTTGTTGTTAGTTATGAAGTTGTATCCAACCCATTGTGACCCCATGGACAACATTCCTCCAGGCCTTCCTGTCCTCTACCATCTTCTGGAGTCAATTTAAACTCATCTACTGCTTCATTTAAACTGACTCCATCCAGCCACCTCATTCTCTGTCATCCCCTTCTATTGCCCTCAATCATTCCCAGCATTAGGCTCTTCCTTCCTTCTTACTAGGTAGTCAAAGTATTTGAGTTTCATCTGTATTGTACAGAATACAAATCTGTACATCTGTTCATTAAAAAGACAGGTTACAGTATGGGAAGATGGAAGACTTCATCTATGCAGAGATTATGCAGTGAATCCTGCAGTGGACAGAAGGGTGATGGCCTTTTAGGTGAGTTCCACATTCTTGCATTCAAACTGCTAATGGGACATTTCTATTCAATCAGTTCACTCTTATCAGGGTGGCTTTTAGACCCTCTTTAGCCATGTGAGAAAGTCATTTTTCTTTCATAAGTAGGAATGTAGGGTAAAAACAGAGGGAGAGGTTCAACTGCTTAATTGGAAATAATTGTGATTTACATAGGGCCCTGTGAAGTTTGAAGGGATACTTTACTTAAACAGAACAGGGCAGTGGTGTATTAACCATTAAGCAGACTAAGCACGTGCTTAGGGCACCAGGCCCAAAGGGGGCAACATAAAGTTGAGAAAGGAAAAAAAAAGCCAGTGAAGATTTGTAAAAAAAGGAGGGGGGCACCAAGATTTGTCAGTGTTTAGGGCACCATTGAACCTTAATCTGCCACTGGAACAAGCCTATTAATGGTCGCCAGATGCCTTCTAGCTAGGTATGTATTATATTCATGTATGTATTCAATTTTTATAGCCATCTATATGGCTATAATGTCAATGACTGGGCTTACAATTAAAAAAATACATGCTACAATCAAAATACTAAAACATTTTAAAGCAATATAAGGAATAGAAATGGCCAAAATAAATATACATAGTACTTGAAAAACTTGGTCAGTTAGAAATATACCTAGGAAACGGGGCCCTTAACACATTCAGTACTCCAGGTATGGGAACATAGCCAGGTTTTTCGGGTCTTATGAAAGGCTACCAGGGTTGGGGGCTATTCTGATCTCCAAAGAACAGGAGGGACCACTGTGGAATAAGCCTGTGTTCTAGTCACTGCCAACACTCTATGGCTGATGGGATCTGCCTCTTCTGCTGGATCTATATGTAGCGCATCCAGTAGCTAAACTGCCTAGTAAGTATTGGTTGAATAATCAGTCGGAGACATCTATGTCTGCAGTGCTTACCACAATGACCTCTTGGCTGGGTACCACATTCCATGACAGAGCTGACCTTGCCTGAAGCTCCCTCTACACTGGCCAAAGTTGTTGTCGGCAGGCTGACTTTGCTACATGCTGGAAGCAATTCCAAAGTCACCCATTTTGAAAGCCACTTTGGCCAGTAATGAAAGAGGGGATTGATAAGAGCAAAGGTCTTCAAACTTGGCAAGTTTAAGACTTGTGGACTTCAACTCCCAGAATTCCTGAGAATTAACATGACTGGAGGAGGAATTCTGGGAGCTGAAGTCCTCAAGTCTTAAAGCTTTCATGTTTGAAGACCTCTGGATAAGAGCCTTTTCTCATAGCACTGATCTGAAGTGGTTGAGGCCCTGCAGATTGTTTAAATTAAATCAAATGTCCTCTGCCCCATCTTCACTGCCCCAAAACACTTAATTGAAACGAATCTACATTGTTTCACCAAAGCTAATTAGTATACACTTGTGGATAAGCCTATCCATGGATAAACTGAACCTAGTTTGGGGATGTACTTGAGGATCTAAAATTCTTGGCTTTTCCGTGAGTATATGATATATACAATAGCTACCCTACACATAATGAATCAAGCTGTCAGGAGTTGCAGAAATGATGGAAATAGAAAAGCAATACTATGCTTCCAATGTTTTTCACAAGTTTTACCCCCTGAAATTAAGAAGCAGGCTTGGGAGTGAGAAAAAAAAAAGAAAATGAAAATAGCTGTAGGCAGGATTAAACCCTTCTGCTGAAATATTTCAACTGCCCTTTTCTCCACATTCACTTAAACTTCAAGCAAATCCTTCTTCTTTTTTTATTGGAAAATCCTAACCCTTACCTATTCTCTTGCGATGTAAGCAGGTCAGCCACTGCAACTTATTAAATTACAAGTGTAATGTTTATGATTTTGGTTTAAAGAAAACCAAATTATTATTATTATAAACAAAAAATGACATTGTACACAGCAAACAAGATAACTATGCTGGGTTTCGTATCACAAATCACTAGTTGAGCATTCCCAAGCATTTAGGACTGCGTGATATATTGGCGGATTATGCAAGCGGATCCCAGTAAGGTGCCCTTCTGCAGTTGACCAATGGTGATTTTGTCAGTGCCAATTGATTTTAAATGCTTGCCTGGGTCTTTAGGCCCAGTGCCCAGTGTGCTGAGTACCACTGGAACGATCTGCACTGGTTTATGCCAGAGTCTCTGCAGTTTGAATCTCAAGTCCTGATATCTGGTGATTTTTTTCAAGTTGTTTCTCATTGATTCTGCTGCCACCAGGTATGGCAACGTCGACGATCCACACTTTTTTCTTCTCCACAGTCGTGATATCCAGGTTATTGTGTTCCAAAATTTTGTCAGTCTGTATTTGGAAGTCCCACAGTAGTTTTGCATGCTCATTTTCAACCACTTTTTCAGGCTGATGATCCCACCAGTTCAGGCAGGTAGTAGTTGTGACACAAGTTCCAGTGGACCATCTGAGCGACTGTGTTGTGATGTTATTTGTAGTCAGTCTGAGCAATTGTCTTGCAACAGCCCAGTATGTGATCGATCGTTTCGTCCACTTCTTTGCAGAGTCTGCATTTGGGGTCATCAGCAGATTCTTCTATTCTGGCTTTGATTGCATTCGTTCTGATGGCTTGTTCTTGGGCTGCAAGAATCAGGCCTTCTGTTTCTTTTTTCAGTGTTCCGTTGGTCAGCCATAACCAGGTCTTTTCCTTATCTACTTTTCCTTGGATTTTTTCAAGGAACTGTCCATGCAGTGCTTTGTTACACCAGCTGTCAGCCCCAGTTTGCATTGCTGTTTTCTTGTATTGATTCTTGATTTGCTGCACTTTGAGCAGCTTCCTATTTTTGACCTCCATCATCATCATCATCATCATCAAAATCATCATCCCAGTTAATTCATAAGACAGTTTGAGAAATCTTGGCAAAGCAGTTCATCTGTACTTCTTCAGTAGAATCCAAATCTGAGTATCAACAATTTCATTCTTTGCATTCCTCTAATCCAGTAGATTTTTCAAAAAGGATTTATCTACAGCAGCCATCCTCAACCTTTGTTGGATGGGGGGGAAGAGGGAAACCTGGTCGCGTGAGCGGTGGGCCAGTGCACAAGCACATGCAGATCAACTTGTGCAACTTGAGCTGTGTGTAGGCGTGGACGTGTGCTGGCCCACTGCTCACACAAATTAAGTTATGCACAGATGCTTGTGGGACCTGGTTCCAAATAGACCATGGCTCAGTAGTTGGCTGTGGCCTGGAGGTTAAGGACTTCTCATCTACAGAGCAGGAAATCTCCATATGGAGCATGTAGTACATTGAAGAGCTGTTAATTCTTGGGGAATTCTTTTATAGAAGTCATTAGGCTCCAAAAGCAACGTGAAAGAGAACACACCTTTCTGTGCACTACATTTTCTACCAAAAATCAGCATTTCTTTTAAAATGTCACCAGGATTTCATTACATATGTTTGTGTGTGTAGCATGTAGTTTAAATATATCTCCGTTTATTCTTATTCAGTCATCTGCATCTCTGGATCAACACATGGTGCCCACAGACTTCACAAGAACAGATTTACATTATTTGGTTCTGTGGGCAAAGGCACAGGCAGTTCAGAAAGGGAGGTGGAAATCTTGTAGCCCTTTATTGTATAGCTAATAAAAGATAGCGCAGCATAAGGAAATAAACCTGTTGCTTATAACCTTAAGCAGCAGTATCAGAATTCCATATCTATCATTTTCAACTTGCCAGTCCATAAGAAAATAAATATGGTTTTAGAACTGGCCACTATTATTCATGCTATGTTGACTGGCAGGTTTAAGGAAGTGCATGCTAAATATTTTAACTACTGCAGATCCATTGAAGTGCAGATTCAAATGAATTTCATCCAGAATTCTACTGGGATTCAAAGCTGGATCCATCCAGGCAACTGCCAGAATCAAACTCTGGAGAAAAATGTTGGGTGGTGGTAGTGGAGGATAGAGATTGCTCCTATAGTTCCATGGTGAAAAGTATTTTATAACTTTCTTTTTTAGGTTTAAAAAGCTAGTGGTAGTCACATGTTCATCCCAAGACATGCTGAAAAAGGAGCCTCAATAATCTATCAGAGTGGTGTATAACTTTAAACAGTTAAGATTTTCATTTTTATTTTTTTATAAAAAGACCAGACCCTCCTGCTCTCTTCTAAAATTTATAAAGTAAGTGCAATGTCCATCTGCTCCCAGTCAAATCTGGAGAGATTGTCTGATTGTGAATCTACTGCTAAAAAACAGAACAGACTCGGTATCTTACGAAATCCTACTGATGAAGGATCCAAGCCAACCGTTTAAAGAACTTAATTTTGGGTTCCTATTCTAACTTTTAATAGAACATTTCTCAAGGTTCTCAGGAGACTTCTCAAGATGTTGCAGGCTTCCTTCTCTACTCGTGAAGTGCCAAATGTATCCATAGAGATCCTTCCTGAATAATAGTGCTTTCTGCACGTAACCATAAATAAGGATGAAAAATTTCCCCTTCTCACACATAAACTAAGTGTCAAAATTGTATGCTTCTGCATCCAAATGCTTCACAATCAGGAATATCCCATTTATGAACTATATATTTGGGCCACGAACATGAATTAGAGTAGCTTAGCACAAATTCTGCTATTGTGACTCCCTTTGTATATTCATTCCCAGAAAAGGAAGTGTACTACATTAAGTATTAGGTTGGTGCAAACAAAAACTCAAGACTACACCTTTTTGAGTCATCATGGCTGAACTTCTTAGTCCTGTTTCTAAAAAGACATTCAGTTTGCCATCTCAATGAGAAGAGGAAAAAGCATGTTTAGAGAGGCAGTAATCCATCATCATGAAAACAATAGAAGCAATAATTCTTTCAAAAAAAAAAAAAAAAAAAGGAAGCTGACACATAAGAAACTGAAGCAACTTCCCACACAATAAGGATTTTTGTACTTACGCTTTTTCCAGAAAAGCATCCCTGGACATGTTCTGTGCCAACAGGTTTGTTGCCAGACTGAAGATTTCTTCTGACCATTCCTAAATAGAAAAAAAAGAAAAGAAATTCTATTTAGATTCATCCAGAGAAACTTCTCTTCAAGGTTTTCTTTGAAGGGTGACACGGGGTTAAATCTTAAATCTTAAAGGAAAACAATCAAGATTGGTGGAAAGGTATAACAAACAAGCAGAAATGGACAGGTTTATGGACACATGCGAAACAGCATGGGGTAGAAAGCATGGCGAATGGCATTGTGTTAGCAGAGAGAATCGAACAAGAATGAATAACAAGAAGTAACAATTACTAACAATATCATCATACCTTTATATCATGTTTTGGACATCAGCTAATCCTCCACCTATAATCACAATTGGGCCCAGAATCTCAGTCACTGATAAAACAGCCATTAAGTGAAATGCCACACAACCACTTCACTCAACACCCACAATCTCTCTTCCCCCAGTTGCAGTTATTAAGCAACCGTGGACATCATTCACCAGAATGTCAAGAAGAGGTCCTAGGTCTCCATGATGTGGTTGGCAGAGAGAAGGCTCAGGCCTCCCAACACAACCAGTTGTTCAGGTCCTCTCCTTGCCCGACCGAAAAGAGCAATCACAATAATCTAGGTGTTTGCCAGCATTTTCAAACAGACAGACAGACAGAAATAATTCTTTATTGGCCAAGTGTGATTGGACACACAAGGAATTTGTCTTGGTGCAAATGCTTTCAGTGTACATAAAAGAAAAGATACATTCATCAAGAGACAAGAATCATCAGGTACCATACTTAATAATAGTCATAGGGTACAATAAGCAATCAAATCATACTAGGAAACAGTCAATATAAATCATAAGGATACAAGCAATAAAGTTACAGTCATATGGTCACAAGTGGGAGGGGATGGGTGATAAGGAGTGATGAGAAGATTGATAGTAATAGTAATGCAGACTTTGTAAGTAGCTGGAAAGTATTGAGGGAATTATTTGTTTAGAAGAGTGATGGCATTCGGGGAAAAAACTGTTCTGGTGTCCAGTTGTTCTGGTGTGCAATGCTCTATAGCATCATTTTGAGGGAAGGAGTTGAAACAATTTTATGTCCGGGATGTGAGGGGTCTATAAATATTTTCACAGCCCTCTTTTTGACTTGTACAGTATATAGGTCCTCGATTGAAGGCAGGTTGGTAGTAATTGTTTTTTTCTGATTCATTCCTCCAGTGTATTGAGGGGCAGACCTCAATTCTGGCAAAACATTGGTGAATGCTATTGTTTTGGAGAGCTCAAAACATTAGCAAATGTCAGAATTTTCCCCTCATCCACCAGCATCCTCAGTCTTTCAAAACAGTGGCATTTGCTAGCATGTTCTCCTCCCCTTCTAGAAGTTGAGGAATACCTGTTTTAAATACTATTTTATACCCTTACAACAAAACCATAAGGGAGATTTGTACAGTATTATTGTCTCGATTGGGTAAGCCTATGGCAGAGGTAATACTTAAATTTGGGACGTTGGGGCTGAGTTTTTGATCTCGATATTTTTTCTTCTACTATTCAATCATGTCCAATTGTCAGAGAGTGTCCTGCAGTTTTCTTGGCAAGGGTTTTCTGAAGTGGTTTGCCATTGCCTCCTTCCTAGGACTGAGAGAAACTGACTACAGGTATTGTTCAATATATAGCCACAACTGGGACTAGATTTTCACTTCACTAATCAATGCAATCACTAAATGACTCTTCATGTGACTGGATCTGATTTTATGACTATTTTTACAGAAGGCGTTAATCACAAATCCACTTTGCCCAATTAACTTTGCTTGTTGGAAGCCTAGTGGGAAGTTCGCAAATTGCAGTCATGTGGCCATCATACAAGTGAGCTGATTAACAAGCATCCAAGTTGAAATCACATGACCACTGGAATGCTATGATGGTTGTAACTTTGATGATGGGTGGTAAGTCACTTTTCTGGGGTGCTCATAACCTGGAAATATCATTAAACAAATGGACATAAGTTGAGGACTACCTGTAGCCCAAGGTCACCCAGCTGGCTTTTGCCTAAGTCAGGGCTAGAACTCATAGGCTCCCAGTTTCTAACCTGTTGCTTTAAGCACTACACCAAACTGGCTTCTATATAAGCTTTCTTTAATTAACATGCAAGAAAAGAACCATGGAGTTCAGACCTTCTTTTGGAAGGTTAATGAATAAACCTCTTGATGATAATTTCCATTTGAGCCACATTATGTAGCAGGAAACTGACATATTTTAATGTAGACTTTACACATGCTTTAAGGGAGCATATACATATAATAAGATGGTTGTGGAGGTCACAGAATTCCCCACGCCAGCTGCTATTCCTTTTTCTTGATGGAAGTCTGGTCTAATTTTTTTCTGTAATATGAGAGCAACATTCATAAGAAAGCAAAAGTATGCAAGAAACACAGCAGTAAATGGTGAATTAAATGCTGTATGAGAAAAAAAACTCCTAGCCAGGATATTTTACAAACTGCAACTGGCCAATTTAGAGAACGGGATTCTGCTATGGATAATTGAGAACTTTAAAAATTAATTTGGATACTATGAACTGTTGGTCACATGTCTAGTCTCACTGAAGTAGCAGCAATCACATGTTTTAATTAAAGGTTCCCACGCTCTGAAAAACACAGTTGCCCAGAGCCTCTCTCTCTCCTGCATATAGCATATTCTTCTTTCATTTCTTACCCTTATTTCCACACATCTTTGCTGATAGCTTGGAAAATCTTGTAATCCAATCTTAAAGTCTGAGGCTTATTATATGTAAGCTTCCCTGCTGTTCTCCTACAATATTTGGTCTTGTAAATTATCATCTTGCCAAATAACTCTCTTCCCTTCCCTGAAATTCATAATAAATTCCAATTTACATTTCTGTAGAAACAATGCAAATAAACTTGTCTTCAATCTCCTTGACATAAAAACCTTCCCTTCTTAGTTCACTGCATACTTGGCGACCACAATATTATTAGAACTACTTCAGACAGAATCCTTGTACAATAATACTACATAACGCTTGAGAGACTTGAAAACAGTGTTAATGTTTGCCCCAAAGGTGCTTTTCAAAAGGCAACCAGATTGCATTTTTTTTCTAAAAACATTTCATTTTTCGTCCAAGAAGCTTCTTAAATGTTTTCTTGAAAATGTTTTGTTGAGAAACGAAACATGAGTTTGTTGCAAAAATCAGATCCACATACAGATAACTGATTCAGCAGCATTTATTAATTTCTTTGTATACATAATAACAAATGAAGTAAATTTACAATACCAACAGCAGATTCTTCCAACATGGTAGCAATTATAGGCAAAACACGAGCAGAGCAGTTTCAGTTTTGAGTTCAGAGCAGACAAGCCTGCAGTTTCAAAGCTCAGAGCTTAATACAGAGCCAAGCCCAGGCTCCTTCCAGTTTCAGTTTCCAAACATTCCTCATTGGCTGATTTAGTTGCTATGCCTATTCATTGGCTGACCTTTTTACCATGCCTCTGCCAGTTCATGAATATTCTGACAAAATATTATAAAAAAAAAAAAAAACCCACACAGAAAGTCCGGTTATCTTTTGAAAACCACTTTGGGACAACCATGACTTAGATGCTTGATAATCTCCATCGATAGTTTTGATGTTTCAGGCCAAATACTCCTTAGCTAACCATTTAGCACTTCTTTTCCATCGGATCATCATAGAGAACTAAGAGAACTAAGAGGTCATCAACCCCCTACACAGTGTAGGATTCACTTCACCATCCCTGATAGATGCCTACGCAGCTTCTGTTTGAAAACCTTCAGCGAAGAAAAAGAAACCATTAAATGCAATCCTCCTTCTGGTTCTAACTTAAAGCATTTTAGATGATCCGATCTCACCATGAGATTTTAATGGCACGTGAAGCAAGCAAAGATCTATTTCAATTGTATAAGTATTCTGTCTGAATGCTGGAACAATTTTGCATTTTTCTCCCCAAACCAAAAAGGAATTCTATTTTTTATACATTCCATATTGATAAATTAAAGTCAGAGTAAACATAATTATTCTGCAGATTAAATATGCTTCCTTTAATTCAAAGAAATTAAGCCAGAAGGAATTTTCTTATTGAGAACTTAAGTTCACACCTTCCTATTCTGCCCAGAACTCAGTCCTTCTATACCGCATCTAATTAATTCAACCAACTCTCCTTGCTCCCATTGAAAATTCAGGGTACTACTTCTAATATCAAACTTATCTTACAAGTGCTAAAGGAAATGAAGCCAATATAGGACCAATAACATTAAAAAGGGAGTTATTAACCAACACAAGAAGCATTGAATCATGTAGATTCTCCCTATTGTGTAGAAAAGCAAGGTTAGCAACTCAGAACCTGTTTTAGGAGAAATATAGATATATTCCTGCACTTTATTTCTGGCTTAGTATAACCTTACACTCAGTATAACCTTACCATTATCAACGGGATAAATGCAGGGGTGTCAAGCTGGCGGCCTTGCAGGATGGATGCATCACATGGAGGCCATGGCCACCCCAGTTCCATGAAGGGAAAAAACATAGCAAAAGTCACGTGACGGTAATGTGATGCCGTGAGTTTGACACCCATGGTATAAGAGGATGAAACAGAGCCCATCTTTTGTTCATGATCAGGGAATAAATGCTTATCAAAAATATGGGAAACAATTATCTATAATTTTTGACAAACTATGTGACATCAAGTTCTTGGTAAGATACATTGGAAGTGGCTTGCCCTTGCCTCCTTCCTAAGCTTGAAAGAGAGTGATTTTGAATCCAGAATGACACTGAATAATTTTAAATAGAAAGTCAAAACTCAGACATTAAAATTCACATTTTTAAGGAAGAATAAAAAAAATAGTGAGTTAAGTATCAGATGGACACATGCAAAAACAAAGAAAGAGTCAATACAGGTAGACCAATAGATGAAAACGATTATTATTTGTTAGAATGATAGAATCATGGAACTAAACCTTCCTCCCTTGATATGTTAATACTAAAACTCTCACAAGGTCCATCAGTGTGACCATGGAAATTTGGGTGGCTCGATATATTAGAGAATACCAGGTTGGAAAAAAATGAAGAGGGAGGAAATTCCAAAGACAAGGGATTTACAATGAAAGAAGTTTCAGTTGCAAGTTTCCCTGGAATCATTTAGGATTCAGTCAAACAAACAAACAAACAAATTAAGCAAAGCTCCTTGTTTCTTTTTGTTACAAGACATAGGCGGTCTATTATCTTGGATTTCTATGATTTCAACAGCAAAAGAAACAAAGTAATCCTTTTATTGCTAGGTTCTTATCAAGGCTATGGCTCATCCAACATTTCACCCTGTCTTGTCTTGCTTTTTCACTTCCCAAAATAACCAACTGCTTCTTTCCCATTGCAATGCTGGAAGAATTAATAATATGTTTTAATTCTCCTTGCGACACTAAATGCTACAAAGATTGAACATAAAAAAGGTTACACCTCAAAATACTTTTGGTGTAAAAACAGAACATTCCTCACACATTTAGAATTCACATTCTAATGATAATAATTGGATTTGTTTTTCGACAAAGCACGAACATCACTTCATTTGAAATGCAGCCGCCCTCTCTGCTCTGTAATCCTGTCTGTTTTGAAAGACTGGAGGATTGTTTTTGTTTGCTAGCTTCCATCCTTATGCCCTTATTTGTTTCTTGATTTATTTTTAGTGTCAAATATTATAGTCCTACATCGATATATATTAATTAGAATTAAGAAAACTCCTGTTAATATACTTCATCTAACCAAAATGGAGAACGGAGGCTTAAAACATTTGATTATATAGATTTGATAGCTTGTAAATATTTCAAGTACACAACTCCCATTACTATCCCTGGGTGGCCATTTATTCACTGCCAAGATAGATGAAATACATCGTTCAAAGGAAGGACTCAGCACCATAAAAGACATGCCAAGAATTGCATATATTTTGAACATGCAGAGACACATGTAAAACAGTGACAGTGACTTGAAATACAATATGGTATGGGAAAGATTGTCTGGGCAGCTTCCAGGATGTTTGTTCCCTCTGCCATCCTGGACAAAGTTAACTTGGAAATGTGCCTTTGTTACAGTTCTTCACCTTAAACATGTTTGGCTACCCTGATAGCCCTGATTTTTGAAGGTTATAGTTCCTTTCTCCTCTTAGTGACAATTAGCTCTTCATATTTTTGTGTCCAGTAGCAATTATTCTTCTCCATCAAAAATGCTGGACAAATGAAGGAACTCTAGAAGTGACATGTTCATATACCCCTAGCCTTCTTTCAAAGTACAAAATTCTAGAATCCTTTCAAGAGAAAAATACAGGAAACTAGAGGTGGAATCCTGATAAGGAGGTAGCTGATGTAAACATATTCTCCAGAGTTCCTAGTAATCTTCCTTATGCAACTAGTATAAACTTCCATTTGTAAATCTTATTTTTAAAACATACCTATTCAGTCCTATTTCTACTTTTTATTGGCTCCAGCAAGCTTCCCAGGGCATGGATATGTTTGGGAAATACTTTCTTATATTGTATCTTCATTTAGGTTTCATTTATATATTTAAAAAATAAAATAAAAACAGTGGTCCATACTATTAAAATCTGGCGCTTCAGGAATTCCAGTAAAATACAGTAGATCAATTTCACCCACCCTCTCTTTCATACTTGGTCCCCGTTCACCAAAATAATATGCTTGATGTGGCAGAAACAAGATATACCTATTTCACTTGCCTCTTCGTCATCCACTTTTATATTCCTCCTGTTTTTTTTTATTTCCCTTCCCAATGCAACTACTCCTTCCTCTTATCTCCTATGTTCTTGCTTTTTTCCTTATTTTTGCTGGAGTGTATGAATGTGTAAAAATATTGCATCTTGGAGGTGTAATCATTGTTATATGCTGATGGAGGATACTTCACTTAATTTTATAAATGGGATCATTTATACACACACAGAAACACAGATCTAAAACCCAGGGGGAAGAGGGGAATTGCCACAAGTGATTTCAGTGTGAATTGAAAATGTTACATTAACAGGATGGTAAAGCTTTTCTCTGTACAGATATGCAGAAAAAGGATTGTCCTAAATTTGCCATGCTCCTTTGTGTAAAATTCAGGCTCATCTTCCTTTGAATGAGGTTGGTAAAGATGTCCATGGGAAAAAGAAGAACACCTCATGAAAAGCAGTTTTTTGCACTTATCCTTAAAGACATTCCACACAATTGCACAGACTTTGAACACGCTGACACATTTAGGAACAAGAGGATTGTAACTGCCTAGAAATACAATTCAGCATATATAAAATTGAACGGATAGCATTGCTTATGTGCTCAGTCTGCCATATTGGGCTGAGGACTTGTCATGAACTTTGAGTCCTTTGCAAATTTGCCCGTTATGGTTATGGTCAAAGTTATTTGTTAACTTTGAGCCCTTTGTTCACTTTAAACCATGGTTGGACACTTAAGTTACCCTGATACCTGGATTGTTTTGATCTTATATATACTTCAGATGGCCAAAACTTTACAGGAGACTGAAACTCCAGAACAGAAGAAATTGCAAAAACTGAAAAAGAGCTGGAAACAATTAACAACTGATAAGAGGAGTGGGGGAGAGAGGGTGGAATTATTTGGAAGTTTCTGTTTAAGCAGCTTGCCTTAGGTTGGTGATATACACATAATGCCCCCCCCCCCCCACGCCCCTGATTATCTAATTCCATACTTTCATGAATGTAAAAACCCTAGAACTACAGTCATCTTTTAAAAGATTGCAAAATCTGACAGCTGGCTAAGGTTTGATACGCACTTGAGAAATGTTGATCAGGATATTTTGTTAAAGACTTCAGAAAAGAATGATTTTCAAAGTGTTTATTAAGCACTTGTCCTTTGTATTCTGCAAATGCTGTTCTGCATTTTCTCGTTATTTTCAAAGTCTTCTTAAGACTGTTAGCCTCAGGCTACCATAAAAGCAAGCCAAACAATGTGCCAGAAAAACTGCCTAATGACAGTTAATTGTAAACAGGGCAAAATGTCAAGCCACTAGAAAATAGTCTGAGAGATATGCCACCATTAAGGCCAGTCAAAATAAATATAGTTGAATGAATATCAGAAGGTGACATGTACTAATGGCATGGTTCTCACACAGCATTTCTCCTGAGGCAAACTATTTTTGGTTCGCATTTATTACAAGGTGAAGTGTGTTCATGCACAACAAACCAGATATACATTAAAAAAAAGATCTATACTTTTAATTCATTGAGTACAGCAGTGAATTTGATTGTTCAGATTTCTGCAAGTTGTTGAGGAGAAAACAGAGCAAAATATCCATTAATCAGGGTTAAGTGCTGAAAACTGTTAAGGCCCTGTCCCACTGCACTTACGGATGCAAAGAGGATGTAAAACGTTAAAAAAAGTTTGCCATCCGTTGGAAAACGCTATGCATCCGTTGTGTACTCATTGCATATGTGTTTCATACACTCTATCCGTTGAGCATCTGTCCACTGCGATTTCATCCGCGCAAGAAGTTTTGAGCTGTACAAAACATTGTGAACGGATGAACTTTCCACTGTGTACGATGTAAATCCGCAACATCCGAGCAACAAACGTTCTATGTCCGTTTATCATCCGTTAAACATCCGCTGTATCCTCTCTGCATCCTCTGGGCATCCTCGCAACTCACATCTGCTACAGCTGAAAACGGAAAGAGGGAGGAAACAAAAGGTACACGGAACGTCTACATAGCGTTAGTAGCACGAAAATAGAAAGGATGCGTTTGCATCCGATATACATCCGCGCGGCATTCCCTTTCTTTCCTTTAGGTGTACGTGATGCATCCACTTCATCCGCTATGCGTCCGCTTCGAAATTCTCCCCCGGAACCCCTTCGGAGGTGTCATCCGCTAGGCTTCCTATGAACATCCGTTTAACATCCCCGCTACATACTACCCACGTCCATTCTTTTCCGTTCTTTTTATGCAAATTTTCACCACTTTTTGAAGCGGATGACAATGGATGGAGGCACCCCCGAAACTTTGCTCGTCCGCTGTGTCCTTTATGCATATGCTTTGTGTCCGTCGGCCAGTGAGACCTAGCCTTTAGATGTTTAACACAAAGCTATTGCCTTTAGCACCTTTCTGTGTCTAGAAATATGATTGGAAGGCTGTCCTTCCTTGTAGATCAGGGATGGGAATATAACTTTTTAAATTTAGTTAAGTTTCAATTCTTTGGGTTATTTTATTCTCTACTGCTTTTCTATACAGTTTTTCTTTAGTTTATCTATTACCTATAGCTCACAATTTTTTCAGTGAGTTCAGAGGATTCTTTGTTTCCTTATGGAATAGAATAGAATTCTTTATTGTCTAAGTATGATCGAACACGCAAGGAATTCATCTTGGTGCAAATGCTCTCAGTATACATAAAAGAAAAGATACATTTGTTAAGAATCAAGAATCATAAAGTACAACACTTAATAGTCACAGGGTATAATAAGCAATCAAATCATACTAGGAAACAGTCAATATAAATTGTAAGGATACAAGTGACAAAGTTACAGTCATACAGTCACAAGTGGGAGGGGATGGGTGATAAGGAGTGATGAGAAGATTGATAGTAATGCAGACTTTGTAAATAATTGGACAGTGTTGAGGGAGTTATTTGTTTAGCAGAATGATCTGCTTATCCCCAAACAGTAGCTACCAACTGTGAAATGACTTTGGTTTACTACAAAAGCACCTAACAGAGAATGGGCAGATATAATACAAACTTTGGCTGGAAAGAAGCCAAGAGTGATCAATCTTCATTCCATATCATAAAAAGTATACTTCAATATACTTTTTATGTTGGAAAAATATTTCAGAGAAGCTAATTATAGATTAATAGACAGATCAACAGACACATGGAGATAAACCATATTTACACATTATTCAAAAGAGATAATAAAAAGCTGCAGAAACAGAAAGACCAGAAGACATCCTCTTCAGCAGCCAACCTTGTTAAGCAAGGATTAACACCAGACAAACAATCAAGCAGAAAGGAACCACCCAGGAAAAAATACTTCCACACCAATGCTGGCAGTATGTACAAACGGGACAAATTTCACACTCACTAGCACTGAAGATGTTACCTAGTTGGATAATGAAAAGTCTGCAAGCAAATAAACTCAGAGAGCACCAAGGACTCCACAATATATTTATGTTTGATGGACCGCACTGCTCATCTGATTTCACCAGCAAAGTACACATTAGCTAGTCGAGCATTATAAACATATTTCAACTCATATTGCCAGCAGCTATGCTGGCATCTTCAAAGACAGAATTTCAATTTCTTCCAAATTGGAACTCTACTCAGATGAAGAACCAATCAGAAATCAGCTTTCTTGAACTCTTGTATTATGGGCGAATCAGAAATCAGTTTGCCAGGTTTAACGACTACAATTCAGTGAGTTCCTGTTCACTAGTCTGAGAACTGCCAAGTGCACGCCAAAATGGCTCACTCTGCTTCTGACAATCCTGGCAAAATGTCAGATACCAGTTTCATTACCTTTTAGCGAGAAAGATCATCACTGCTTGATTGATATATGCCATGAAAGCCTGCTCCAGTGTATCAAAGACTCTGTTGATCATCTGAAGGAGGTATTCAGCCTTTCTTTAGTCTAAGGTTGATTAAATGTACTTCTCTTAATTCACAGTATTCTTAATAAAGATCTTTATATCTATATAATTTGAAAGTGCCTTCTTTCTCTCCAAGTTTTATTTCCTTACTTAATCAATTGAAAGGTCATCAAGTTAAACTACTGTCTTCTTTATTCCCTCTGAAATATCGCCATCTCCCTTGTTTTTGTTTAAGCTGTCACTGCCTTCATTCCTAGAATTAATAAACCCTTTTATTCTCTATTATATTGTTCAGAGCCTCTATTACTAAGCCCCCAAAAACAAAAAATGAAATCTATTTACCACTTTCCTATCTTTGGCTTTAAGTAGCATTCAGGCTAACATTACATTCTATTTTCTTAAACTTTTTTTTACTTTTTAATTCAGCTGAGCAGTAGATATACTGTATATGGCATACTGGAGGCCAGTTTCAATATCAGGGCAAAAAAGTAGCAGGTTAAGAGCAGTCAGATAGGCACCTAGCTATTCCAAGGTTTCTCCTTACAGCCAAAGGATGGAGAAGGATCGGGAAAGCTTTCTGAACAAAGTTTGAAAGCCAAACCGGAAGGCGTTAGTTTCATGGAAGAATTACAAACAGTACTATATAAATAGTATTTTACTGCAAATTGCTATTAGATGCTTCCAATATCATCACATGCAGAAAAAGTGGAAATGGAAAGAGAAGGAAGCTCCACTTACACATATATCATCTGAAAGCAATCTAAGCATATACAGGAACCCTAAGAAAATAAAAATTGATATTTGGTGTCTGCAGCTTGGCACTTTCTTGGGAAATGTGCCAATCTGCCCCCCAAAATAACAAAACAAAACTGAGGGATTTTAGGAAGCTCCAACCAATATGTTTTGCAAACTGATCTTAGGGCAGCTATCCTCTAAGAATGCCTACAGCTTGTTCTCAAAATATATCCACCAACCTAAAAAGCTGGTGAATCATTCTATTTCCTGTTCCTATTTCTATTCATAAATATCATCTGTCCTATTTCCAAGCTAATTTGCATTTTTATTATGCACATTTTTATTATCCACAGTATGTACTAATTAAATGCTTACATTTTACTATGCATTTTCTCCCAAGCACATTTTGCTAAAAGTATTTCTTCACAAGATATGCAGTACACACGTATGCACACACACACAAACACACAATTTTTGAACTCGGAAAAACCGAATGAAAAGAGAGGCAGATTGGAATCAAGAAAAATATCCGAACATTTGGGAACTGAGCAAGTAAGACAAATCCTTTCAATTTATTTATTTAATTCCACCCGATTTATTTATAGAAAGAAAATAAACCATTTGGCCTAATAAGCCAATCTGATTTTCAAACAACACATTTCAAACATAATAAAGCTGCATACTCACTCATTTTTTCTTCCTTTCTTGCACTCTGTTTGCATGCTATAATTCAGAGTATGATGTTTCTATTAACTCTAGCAACAAATTATGTGGTTTAATGCCCATCTGAACCAATGGATTTCAAGGTTTGCTACTTCATGAATACATTTCTCTCATTCATGATGAACATCATACTTTATCCTTGAAGACACCTGCCTCAATATAGATGAAAAGATTTTTTCATAGAAAAAGACAGCCCCTAAATGATCTGTGTTCTCCGAGGCACTTCACCCAAATTGGAACCGATTGGTGAAAGTTATTTTTTCTCACTTATTTGGTTTTGCTAGAAGGGAGGGGAGCAGAGGGAGGACCTGTAGCTTAGGGGTGGAAAAATGCATTGCAGAAAAGCAACACACACAAGCAACATTTCCATGGAAAAGAGTTTTAGGCAAAAGGTTGACATGAGCATCCCAGATGTTTGAGGGGACTAGGAATTGTAGTTCAGCAACATCTGGAGGACCTATCGCTTGGAGAAACTCTTGTCAGGCAGAGTAGATAACCCTCTTGGTAAATAGATTTGCCTGCAATTGTGCATAGGCATCAATGCATACCGAAGTTGTGAATGAGTTGATGAGTAAGCATAAGTTGCAGATGGTGGCAGATGGGCCGATACACATACCCCCCAAATCTCAATTATGCATTGTGTGGAGATGCGCGTCCTGCATGCTGATTGGTGGATTTGATTTTCTGTTGGGAGGTGGGTGGAAGGTAAAGCACATTCCAATGAGGTTAACATTGGCAGAGGTATAAAGGCAACAGCTATGCAACTCTCTCTGAACAACAGACGCATATGTTCCCTGATGTGCAATGACGCAGAGGACTAACCCAAGCTTAATCAATTATAGTGCTATTTTTACAGCTATTTTTTATAGTGCTATTTTGTAGCAATCACCAGAACAAAAGAGAAACCTTCCTGTGAGTTGTTTAAAGAATTATATGTTTTCCCATGAGCTGTTCAGAGCATCCAGTAGTGGGAGGTGCTTCAGTCTCTGCATGTCTAGGCTGGGTTTAATTTGTGGAACGGTCCTCCTCCTCCATGGGACTCCTCCCCAGTTTTGGCTCAGCCTCGTTGGGGAGAGGCAATGCTTTTTGTTCTTCCTTGGCCGAAACAAGAGACTTATTCAGCAGGTTTGGAAATAGTCCAGTTTATTTTTTCAGGCTTCTAGCCTCCAAATCACATTATGATCTCCCGACCTTAGCTCTCTCCATCTGGCCATCAAGATCATTTGCATTTTCGGGCAGCTCCGTTTTGTGCCCCAAAATGGCAGGTAGCTTTGGCATCGCTCCATCGCTTCACTTTTTCCCCTCAGAACGCCATCTTGGTGTGGAAAGCGTAAAAGCTTAATTCTTTCTACCCATTTCCCGGCTGTTTTTAGCCACAAGGAGAATCTGTCAAGGCATTTTCTCCATGTGGCAGGAGTTTGTTGCTGGGAAGAGCGCACGACAAAAGTAATGGCCATTGTTTTGCTGTTGTTCTAAAGACCGCGTGGCCGCGCTATCTGTAACTCGAGCTGTGTGAGGTAGTTTTCCTTCCCAATCAGAGGTTTCTCTTCAGATAACATAAGAAATTATTATACCTTGTTTTCTTATTAGATTCGAGGCCGTCCGTGCATTATTGTTGGCTTAACCCTCACAACCTTACCCACCCAGCAGCACAACAGTGAGCACCCAGGCCCGTGTCCACCTGTGCAGGGAAGCTGTTGAAGGCTCTCTTCATTATCTTGGCCTTTTCAGGCATTCTTAATTTGGCTGTTTGGATATTTACTATGTTAAGCTGTTTTATATGTATGTATGTATGTATGTATGTATGTGTGTATATGTTTTTTTCACGGGTACTTACATGAATGCAGTTCAGCTTCCTTCGAGTATTATCCCACGTCATTGTAGTGCTTTTAAAGTTGTCGCAATGTTTCAGCAGAATCTCATCTGCCATCATCAAGCTTCTGTATTGAGTTTGTATGTGGGTCAGGCTATCACAGCCGTTAGTTTTAAATTTGAGGCTAACCTACTGTTGTTCCAGGATGGTTTTTTCTACATCCTGATTGGTTGGGAGTCTTGGTCTGTGTTTATTGGTCTTGGAGTTTGTTTGATTGGTGTTTCTGGTTTCTTCTGTCTGTTTTGTGGCTTTGATTGGCTGGCAACACTGTGTTTCTGTGTTAGAGGGCTTTCAGTGCAGCTGAAAAGGACGGCTGTTATCTATTAGGATGCTAGGTTTCATCTGGGTGCCTGGTTGGGGTGTGTTTGAGCTGGAGGTATCGGGGGAGTCTGTTTGTGCCCAGGTGTTTGCCTGGCTTGTGGTGTGGAGATCTTTCTATTTGAGAGTGCAGGCTTCCAAATGATTGACAGTCTGCTGGAATCATCTCTTCTATTCATGCTTTCAGGTCTTTTTTCAATCTCTATGGCTTCTCTGATGATTCTGTGGCTGGGGTTTTCTATAGTGGCTAGGGTTTTGGTGCCATTGAAGTTGATGTTATGACCCGTGGCTTTCATGTGTTGGACTAGTGAGGAGGTGTGTTCCAGGCAGTCAGACTAAAGTACTGACAGCCAATGGCTTCCACAAAAACAAAATCACCAGTTTGATCCACAAAAACACACTAAGACATAATAGAGACCTAGAAGATCAACAGACCTATGGAACAGCTGTCCTGCCCTACATAAGAGGTACTACAGACAAAATCAGTAAGATACTGCACAGGCATCACATCAAGACTGCCTTCAAAACAGACAAAAAAATAGCAGCCATCCTTAGAAACCCCAAAGATAAAATTGACCTGGAAAACCAAGGCATATACGAAGTTCCCTGTGCATCATGCCCGGCCACATACATTGGACAGACCAGTAGAAGAATAAGTACCCATCTAGATAACACAAAATGCAGTAAAAAAAGCTGGAACACACCTCCTCACTAGAGTCCAACACATGAAAGCCACAGGTCATAACATCAACTTCAGTGGCACCAAAACCCTAGCCACTATAGAAAACCCCAGCCACAGAATCATCAGAGAAGCCATAGAGATTGAAAAAAGACCTGAAAGCATGAATAGAAGAGATGATTCCACCAGATTGTGGGAGACAGACTGTTTGGCCCTGCCCTCAACCCGCTGCTCATCGAAACCCAAAATAAAAAGAAAAATTCTACCTTCCCTTTTTCAGAAGTCAGATTCTAGAAACCCTCAGTCCTTTTGGAGGGGATCCTTTGGCCTTTTTATCAGGGACGCTTCTCACCCAGACACCAGAGACCCCCATCATTCAGACCAGGGCAGCAGCCAGAGAGGTCTGAGTTCAGGGATAGGAACAGAAGGGGTGGCCAATCCAAGAGATCCTTTTGAGGAGCAGGAAACAGGTCTTTCCAGCATCCAAGATAACTCCATGGACCCAATTCCCATTGATAGACACCTTAAATTGTTTGCGAACCAATGGGACTCCTCAACGTCTGATTCCTGGGTCAGAGACACGATCAGATTTGGCCTTGCACTGGAATTTCAATCCACTCCCCCAGACTTCTTTATGTCGTGCCCTCTTTCCAGAGATCTGGTTAAATGCAATCTTATGGAAACAGCTATCCAGCATCTACTGGACATACAAGCAATCCAACCAGTAGCTACCAACCAACAAGAACGGGGTTTCTATTCACATCTTTTTCTTGTTCCCAAAAGTTTGGGAGGGTGGAGAGCAATATTAGATCTGAAACTCTCAACTGTTTCTTAGTATATCGCACATTTAAAATGCACACCCTGCAATCTATCTTACTCGGCATCAGAAACGGTGACATCCTTACGTCTATAGATCTGATGGAGGCGAACTTACATATTGCTATTCGGCCTTCCCACTACAAATTTTTGAGATTCTGCTATAATAACCACAATTTGAATACTGTGGCCCTTCCTTTCGGACTAGCTTCTGCCTCCAGGATCTTCACAAAGGTTCTCACAGCTCTAGCTGCTCATCTCCGAGGTATCCCTGTACCAGTGTTAACTTGATGACATTAATTTTGTCATCTTCCAATCATCAAGCAGTCAGAGATACTCAGAACACATTACAATCCCTACAACAACACGGGTTCTCAATAAATTGGAAAAAGAGTCATTTATCACCATTGACTCGATGAATCCATCCAGGGGCAGTCTCCTAGATACTGTGGAAGGCAAAGTTTTCCTGTCACCAGATAGACAAAACAACATTCATCAATTAGTTAAGGAGATCGGGGTTCACAAGAGGGTGTCCCTAGCTGAACTATCAAAATTGTTAGGCAAGATGATCTCGTTTATATCTATCATCCCTTGGTCCCAGCTCCACACTAGATCCCTCCAGTGGCTGATGCTCCCATACCAGCACTCCGACTGAAGCAACTCCAAATACAAGGTCAAGGTACCATCAAAGGTCTTCATATATCTCCACTGAGAGACCAGACCAGTCAACAACAGAGGTTGTCTCTTCAAACAGCCCCACAGACTTACCATCACCACTGATGCCAGCCTATTTGGAAGGGGAGCTCACTTTCAATCGCTCACAGCCCAAGGCCATTGGTCCGCCATAGAACAGTCGTGCAGAATAAACTGGCTGAAGCTTCGAGCAGTACACCTGGCTCTCCGCAGCTTCTTTCCACAGGTACACAATCAACACATACTAATATTGACTGACAACTTAACACAAAAGCTCATGTAAACAAGCAGGGAAGCATGCAGTCGAAACACCTTATATGGGAAGCAGAACACTTGGGTGGTTGGGCAGAGAACAACCTGCTTTCCATCAGAGCAGAGCACATTTGGGGCCTGTTGAACACGTACGCAGACTGGCTAAGCAGGGCCATGATCAATCAGAGTTGTGCCTCCATCCGACCCTGTTTCAAGAGGCGCACAGGAGTTTCGGGCAGCCGGTGGTAGATTTGCTCACTTCCCCCCTCAACTTTCAGCTCCCCAGATTCATTTCCAGGTACCCCTCGCAAGGAGCGGAGAACTTCAACACACTCCACTGCCGTTGGCCCTCGGGACTTCTGTACGCATTCCCATCACTTCCACTGATCCCTAAGGTCATCCAGAAGTTGCTGGATGAGAGGGCGGAGCTGCTACAAGTAGTTCTTTACTGGCCCAGAGGGCTGTGGTTTCCAGACCTCCGCAGTCTATCTTTACCAACACCATGGAGAATTCCACCGGACAGGGTTTTGCTAACCCAGGGACCCCTTCAACATCTGGATCCTCAATGGTTGCACCTGATCATCTGGAGGTTGAGCAGAGATGTCTGAAGAGAGAAAAGTTTTTCAACAGAGTTATTGCCACCATTCAAGCTGCCAGACACCCCTCAATAACCCGCATTTACAATGCCATGTGGTCCAGTTTCTGCAAATGGGGTACTAAGTCTCAAATTGATCCCATTTATCCACCAGTGGCTCAAATTCTAGAGTTTTTACAAGAGGGGTTTGACAAGGGCGGCCATATCTTTTCCAATATGTTGAAAAGACAAGTGGTGGCCTTGGCATCAGTTGTCACTTGTGAAGGTCTACTGTCTCTTTCTCATCACCCATGCGTAGAGTTTCCTTTGAGGAGCCACAAATTTACCCTCACCAGTGGTTCACCATTATCCGACTTGGGACCTTAACAAGGTCCTCGCTGCACTCACTAAGTGCCCTTTCAAACCCTAGAAATTGTCAAGTCTCCTATTTCTGATGTATAAAGTAGTTTTTCTTGTAGCAAACACTTCCGCTCGTCATATTTCAGAACTGGCAGCTTTGTTGATCAGAAAAGATCTTTGCGTCTTCCATTCTGACTGGGTGGTCCTTCATCCTGATCCTACGTTTATACCCAAAATTAATTCAGCTTTTCACAGGGCACAAGAGCTGATACTTCCAAATTTTTGTCCCAGGCCATCCCAAGGGTTCGAACTACAATGGCATCAGCTTGATGTGAGATGAGCATTGCGAATATATATTCACCACACAGCGACTTTCAGAAAAACGGAAGCTTTATTTGTGTCATTTCAACACAACACTCAGGGATGCAAGGTCTCATCTTCCGCAATAGGCCGTTGGCTATGGGCTGCGATCGCGAAAATGAATCAGATTCAAACACTACAGGTGTCCAAGGGCATAACAGCTCATTCAACAAGGAGCGCTGCAACATTGGCAGCATGGGCCACGCAGGCACCAATAACTGAAATTTGTCGAGCTGCAACCTAGGCCTCTCCATTGCCCTTCATTAGGCATTATAAAATAGATGTGTTTGCATCTGCTGAGGCCTCTTTTGGAAGAAGAGTTTTCTGCAACGGGCCCACAGGGACCAGGAGGGGATTCCAAGCCAGACGGAGTCCCTCCCATAGGATAGGCCAAGCTTTGGTATGTCCCACTTCTGGATGCTCTGAACAGCTCATGGGAGAAAGGGCCTTGGTACTTACCTGACACACCCATTCTCTTTGAGCTGTGAAGAGCATCCAGCCCCACCCCTTTTTCCATCTGGTGGGGTCCTGTTTCGGCCAACGAATTGTAAGGGCATTGAGGGAGAGGGTGTGTATTTCTCTCGTCTTCACCAAAACTACGGAATGCTGGGGAGGAGTCCCGTGGAGGAGGAGGAGGAGCATTCCACAAATTAAGCCCAGCCTAGACATGCAGAGAGTGAAGCACCTCCTACTACTGGATGCTCTTCACAGCTCAAAGAGAACGGGCATGTCAGGTAAGTACCAACACCCTTTATCTACTAAATCCTGAATTTAACAGATTTAACAGATAATCAGAGTTGGAAGGGACCTTGTAGGTCATCTAGTCCAACCGCCCGCCCAAGCAGGAGACCCTACACCATTTATGACAAATGGCAGTCTAATATCTTCTTGAAAGTCTGAAGTGATGGCACTCCCACAACTTCCCAGGACAAGCTGTTCCACTGGTTGATTGTTCTCACTGTCAGAAAGTTTCTCCTTATTTCCAGGTTAAACCTCTCCTTGTTCAGTTTCCATCCTTTATTCCTTGTCTGGCCTAGAGGCGCTTTAGAAAATAGCTTGACCCCTTCCTCTCTGTGGTAGCCCCTCAAATATTCGAAGACCACTCTTATATCTCTCCTGATCCTTCTCTTTACTAGACTAGCCAAGCCCAGTTCCTGCAACCATTCATTGTATGGTTTAGTCTCCAGTTCCCTAATCATCCTGGTTGCTCTTCTATGTACTTTTTCTAGAGTCTCAACATCTTTTTTATAATGTGGTGAACAAAACTGAATGCAGTACATTAGGTGTGGCTTTATACTAAGGCTTTATAGAGTGGTATTAGTACCTCCCTTGATCTTGATTATATCCCTCTTTTTATACAACTTAGGATTGCATTTGCTTTTTTGGCGGCTGCTGCACACTGCTGGCTCATATTTAACTGGTTGTCCACTAAGATTCCAAGATCTTTCTCACAGCTACTGCTATTGAGCCTGGTTCAGCCAGTCTATATGTGTACCTCTGGTTTTTCTTGCCTAAGTGTAGGACTTTACTTTTCTCTACATTGAATTTCATTTTGTAAGATATGGCCCAGTGTTCTAGTCTGTCAAGATGCATCTGGATCTTGAGCCTATCTTCTTGGGTGTTAGCTCTTCCTGCCAGCTTAGTATCATCTGCAAATTTGTTAAGTTCCCCTTCTATTCCCTCATCTAAGTCGTTAATGAAGATATTGAAGAGTCCTGGGCCTAAGACAGAACCTTGTGGCACCCCGCTGCTTACTTCCCTCCATGTAGACTTAGACATTAAGGACTACTCATTGAGTACGTTTTGCCAGCCAATTGTGAGTCAATCTTGTGGTGGTGCTATCTGTTCCACTTTTTTGTACCTTACTAAGAAGTAGGTTGTGGTCTGCTTTGTCGAATATCTTGCTGAAATCTAAATATATTATGTCCACAGTATTTTGCTGGTCTACTAATTTAGTCACTTTGTTGAAGAATGAAATGAGATTGGTTTGGCATGATCTGTTTTAACAAACCAGTGCTTACTGCTCGTTATTACTTTACTTGTTTCTAAATGTTGGCAGATCTGTTTTTTTATTATCTTTTCCAGTATCTTCCTGGGTATTGATGTTTGGCTGATTGGTCTATAGTTTCATGGGTCTGTTTTTTTCTTTTTTTGAAGATGGGAACCACATCAGCTCTTTTTCCAGTCCTCTGTAGTTCCCCGGTGCTCCAGGATTTTTGAAAGATATGGTACAGTGGTTCTGAGATGCCCTCTGCCAGTTCCTTTAAAACTCTGGGATGTAATCCATCAGGCCCCGGTGATTTGTTTTCATCAAGATCAGACAGGTGTTCTCTTTCTGTTTTTTTGCTTATTTTAACTTTTATTTCTGGTCTGTCTTTTACAGTTATGTTTTTGGTGGGTTGTGCTTATAGCTTCTTTTTGCGTGAAGATGGATGCAAAGAATGAGTTAAGCAGTTTTGCTTTCTCTCTGTTGCCTGTTACTTCCTTGCCATCTTCTCTCTTTAGTGGACCAACTGTTTCCTTGATTGAACTGTTAACAGTTAGCTGATCCAATAATCTAATCAAAAGTATATGTATGTGTGTAAGCATATAGTCCACCATCAGTTTGTACAGCTGAAATGTCTGTAACATAGAATAATATATTATAGCATTATTATAGTAATCTAATCATGAACATTGAAAACATCACAACGGCTGTGATAGAGTTATATACTTATTGGGGGGGGGGGAGATAGCCCCTTGTGTAACAATTATATTCTCAATTACTAGACATTAGGATAACTCATTATCAACTCTATCTTTTTAAGATTTAGTGTCAGTGTATTGATCCAATTCATTCAACAATTAGGTAAGAATAGGCATGGCCTGTCCTCGTTCAGATGTAGAAGTGAAGTAGACTTGGGTTTATCAGCGTACAGTTGTCACAATACTTGAAAACTACCCTCTAGCCATTCTCAGAAATAGGCAGCCATTTTATACCTTGAAATTGTTTTGAAAAAAATCATTTTTAGACCGAGAAAAGATGTAATTTGGATGCACTGGAGTTACTTGAGGAGTCAGATGAAACCTGCTTTTCAGTCTTATAAAAAACAACCAGAAAATGCCATTAAAGGTTAGTGAGAAGAGGGAGGAAGCTTGATAGTGATAAGAGTTTGAGGAATCTCATGAAGGGCTTTGTGATGGGCTGGAGAAGGTACATCTGCCATCCTGTCACAAAGGGGTATAAACTGTACTTGTGGCTGATAACCTTGGTTGGGGAAAGTAACATATAAGAGGCTTCCCTCATGGAACAGGAAAATGGAAATAGGCATAGAAGCTGGCAATGATATCAGGTAAAGTTGGAAGAAGGGAAAGAAAAAAAATTAGAATGTATGGCTAGCAAGCAAATAAGGAATTACAGTAAGTAATCTTGGACTGTTTAAGGCAGGGGTGTCAAACTCACCTCGTCACAGCATTGTCACGTGACATATCGTGACTTTTTTCCCCTTCACTAAACTGGGCATGGGCATGGCCAGCACACGTGACACATCTGGCCCATGGGCCATGAGCTTGACAGCCCTGGTTTAAGGCATGTAAATTCCAGCGGTTTTCAAAAAAAGCAGAATAGGAATCAGCATAGGGATTTGCTATGCAAGGAGAATGACACCATGAAGCCAATATCCAAAGGGAAAAGAGGAACTGAAGGCAACAGAAGAGAAACCCAAATGTTGCTAGCCATATGAGATTGCCTGCTAAATTTAACTGAAGGCCTTGATTACCTCTTTGGGGAATTTAGTAACAACTTCACATTTAGATAAGCCGCACTGTCATTTTGGCAGAAAATTGTATTATTGCCAGTAAATGGTTAATCTCTGAACTATATACTAGTTCAATCATAAAGTAATTTACTGCAAAATCAACCTCCTTTCATAGTAGATAGAGGAGGGAGAGACAACTGTAGCTCAATTTATATAACTTAACAGACGTACACTTGCTTAATTATCAAACTTTAAAAATCAACTGTTGACAGAAACTAGTAGCTTCTAGTCATGTTAAATATAAAGAAAAAATGCAAGAAAGAGCTTGTATGCTGTATTTTGTTCGATAAATCTTGAAAAGTCACAACAAAGTTACAAGCTGGATTCCTAAACAGCATTAGGAACACAACAGTGACACCCAATTTTGTGACATGCCACAATATCTCTATGCATGATGTGTGGAACAGTGTATTAGTCAATTAATAGTGTGAAACATAAATAAAATGAAAATATATACATACATATGTGTGCGCACGCACACACACACGCACATAAAGAGAAAGAAAAACAGAGAGCAATCCAAAAATGAAGCTGTGAGGGATTTCAAGACTTTATGAACTCAGAGTACCAATTTTTTTTCATCATATACCTGAAGGATAAGATATAAGAAGCAAAAATAAGTTTCCTCAGGTGGAATGCGATAATTAGATTGTTGGCTATGCCATCACACAAATATAATTTAGTACAGGACTACAATAATTTTTGCTATGAGAACTGTAGCTGAATGCATTATATTACTTCTCTAAAATCAAAGAATACTCATTGCAGTATTTTGAAAGTGTTGTGTCCTCATAGGGATGAGAGTTGAGGTGGATGGAGTTCCAGCCAAAACAACATACTGGATGAGTCAGCCACTTTCCAATGACTGCCTGGCCAGAGTAAGGAGGAGCAAAGTCACCAGCCAACTGTTTCACATCCTTTGGATAATGTGACATATTGTTTTGGAATATTGAGAAAATCCTAATTATAGTGATGTGGAAAGCCAAGAAAACTTTCAGTATGGCTTCCCACTAGCTAGTGCCAAAATGCCTCAAAGTTCATTTTATAATGGTTGCATTACTTGGAACCTGAACAGTTTATTCTAGTTCTAATCAAATCAAATCTATACTTGTTGAACTTCCATTTAAGTTGTTAATTCCATCATTCTTCTATGAGGTTTATCATAATTCATGCAATCCTGCATCTATGTGTCATATTCTCCTGTAATCTCAAAGGAAATTGGCACATTGCAACATTAGTGATCTGCATTCTTTCTTGGAAGAAATTATTGACTGGTTTTCTTTAATTACTAAATAAAAAGTATAGGGGTGGTCTGGCTGGAAAACAATTAATTCCAGCTTTATATTTAATCAATATCCCATGAAGTCTGCACTGAAAACCTTTCCTCCTGGAAATGTTAAATAATTAGTATCCTTATTAGTAGAAGACAGAACAACCTTCCAACCCAAGGGAAAGAATACCTCTCTCAAGTTTGTAGATCTTATTGTCTTGCCTATCTTACACAGCACTCAGGCTTTCTCACAAATAAACTGATCAGCTTTCTCACAAATAAACTGTCTATTCCAGTTGGTCCAGTATGGAAAAAAATCTGCCAAGTTTGGCTGATGTTACAGAAATACATAGAAAGATAGCCACATTTTGTCCTCATGAACTCTGAAATGCTTTTAACTATTTAACTTACTGTCTTTTATACTGTCTTTTTTCTTTTAAATTGTGTAGTCTGTCAACAGTTGATCTAAAGCAGTAAATAAAGCTAAACTGAACTAAAAAGAAAATCAAGTCATACATTCCCAGAAATAAAAAAAATGCAATCTTCAAACTGATTTAACTGCAACATTCAGTTCACCTTTTTTTCAAAAGCAAAAAAATGCATGAAACTTGGTTCTAAAAAATATTTTTTGGTGCCATTCATTGTTAAAGTTTCCATTAATTTTACTTCAGGCTTAGAAAAAGAACAGAACTGCCTCAACCAAACAGCAAGTGGAAATCTCAGGAACTAAATATTCTCCACAGCCAATTATTAAGAGGCAAACTTCCAGAAGCTAAATATAAGAATGGCTTTAATCATTTCCTCAAAGTGATTTCCAAACTCTTCTCCCTATCCAAACCTCATTATTTACAACAGGGTATAATAAAAGGAAAAAAACGACCAACAAGAACAATAAGCTTTTTTTAAAGCCTATTGAATGAGGCAGTTGAACAACAAGGCCAATTGAAGGGCATCTATCTATCTATCAGTTGTGATGCCCTAAGAACCAAATTTCATTTATCAGGCCTCACACTTGTATAACATTTCCAAGGGAAAGTGAGGGAGAAATGACTTTGTAAACAAGGCAGGCAAAGGAAGTGTTTCTCTTCTGTGAGACACCCCTCCTCGCCCCGAGATTCCCGAGCGTTTTCAGATATTCCTGAATCTTCAGTCAACACAACAAACAGTACAACCTTTGGTCATGAACGTTTCTGTTCACGACCAAATCGGGTAACTTTCTTACCTCTGGTCACGAACAAATACTCAGGTGGCGACCAAACATAGCCACAGCAATTTGCCCTTCTGTGCTGATCTCCCCTTCCATGCCCCACCATTTTTTTATGAGCATGAGCTTCCAGTCATGACCAATTTGGGTGACGATCGAATTAATGGAATGGATTACGGTCATCACCTGAGGTTCTACTGTATGTGCACACTTTAAACCGAAGAATACACTAAGGCAGAAACTTGTCCATCCCAAGGATAAAACACTCAGACACAAACTGAGCAATGTGGCATATGCAGTACAATGCAGTTGAGATATGCAGATCTGTACATTGGTGAAACAAAACAACCACTCCATAAATGCATAGCACAACATAGGTGAACAAACCCATCAGGATAAGATTCAGCAGTCCATTTGCATTTATATGACAAAGATTACTCTTTTGACAGAGCTTGGCCACAGCTTGGACAGAGAAGATCACTGGTTTGATAGAGGAGTCAAAATTGAACAGCCTTTCCTCAACAAAGGGGGGGAATACGACTGGATCTCCAATCTATAATTCCTTTCAGCAGTTCCAAGAAGGCTCCACAACCATTTGCAGTATTTAGGTGATCCTGAGGACACAGCTGAACCTCCAAATGACATCAAAGACTCTCTAAAAGAATGCAAATGACCAGCTGTCTGCAAGCAGCAAGCAAATATAAATCCTTCCATTCATAGTTGAAGAAGCTTCTTGGATAAGAAGCAAAACATCTTCAAAGAAAAATAAGAGAGTCCAGTTTTCTCTTGAAAAAGCACCTTTAGGACAACTATGACTCTGATGACTTAGAATCTCCATAGATTCTTTTCTGTGAGATGTAGAGAGTATGTCCAGGCATCACAAGGCTAATTTTGATTTAGCAATAAGATACTAGTAGAAATGGTTCATATCCCAACCCCCATGTTCTTCAGTGGTCTCAAATAGTCTGGGATTATCATGTCTAGCAATTGATAATCCTAGATAATTAGCCAATCTGACTTTGCTTTTAAGTGCCAAACCAGAATAAACCATTAGTGCACCAGCTTGTACAAACTGGGGGAAGTGGTGTGTGACTACCCACACTTAGCGTAGTTAATGGAAAGCTAGTATGCTCTAATGGTTATGTTATATCTTGTTCCAGGCCACCACAAAAAAAATATATGACAGTATTAAAGGTGGCAAATTGTAAGAGAACAGCAGGCAGAATTGGGAGGCAGAGTTAAATGAGTTATCAGTCTAGAATTGTTATGTTCCCACAAACAATCCCTCTTGAATTTTGTTTACTGAGTTGCCAAGCAGCTGAAGCACAATTATATGACTGTGGATGAGGTGGGAAGTGACTGTCAGAACTTTGATAACTGCTTTTTTTCCAGATAGATCATAGTTTTGAATGGCTGCTAAGGGACTAGTTGTAAGTTGAGGATGTACTATGTCGTATACATATTAATAAAACTTAAAATTTGCTTTCCAATTTCCAAAATAAAAAATAGTATGTTTTAAGGAACTGGTCAGGTCCTTAAAAAGATAGCTTCATAGTGATACAAAAGATGTCTATGAACAAATAAAATGATTTTTTTTTAAATTAAATAAAATTACTGAGCTTGGGAACCCAAAGGTTTACACATCACGTATTTAGAAAGAAAACTGCTAAGACCCATGTTATGTAGTTCTTGACACATTTTTTTCAAAATATAACTAGATAATAACAACAGACCCCAAACTGTATCTGTATAATTTCTAGCTGCAATCATATTCAATTTAAAAACAAATATTAATAAATCTTTTCAGTTTTAAGAAAAAAATCTGAACTGCCATACCTTTGCTATTTCTTCCTGAGCGGCTACTAAATTCAAGTAAGATATGTTGACCAGGTCAGGGCCATGCACAATTGTAAGCATTCGATTTTCCAGTCGTCCTCCTGCATTTCCTACATCCAGGTGTTCGCGTAGTTTTGGATCCTGAAAGTGAAAAGACAGCAAAATATTAAAGTTTACTTTCTGAAATTCATTTTCAAATTCAAGCTAAGAGTTTTAAGCAGCTAAATTTCCAGATTAAAAACATCCCCTATGGAATGCTCTCATTCTCTTTCTACATTATTATAACACCCTGTATTCTAAGCTATATCTTGAGCACATATATTTCCTAGTTGTGGGGTGCAGGAAGCAGTATAGCCTGCAAAGAGTCTTTAGGTTAGAGAGATTGTACAGAACAGTGTGAACATGCTTTGTGGTAAAATTGGGCTCTGTTGCACTTGTGGTGTGCTAGCTATAATGTGCCAAAACTAACCCTCACTGACCCTCATCACTAGCAAGAAATGGTCTTCATTTGGTTCAATGTCTTTCTCTGTCTTCGTCATATGAAAACCTCAGTTGCCAAAAGCCATGATGAGTCCATTATTCATGGTTACAGCATGACAGATGGTGTCTTGGAATGTTAAGAGGTGAAATAACATGAATTGAAACAAAGAAAAGGATACTGCTTATTTGTGAAACCAAGACAGAGAGGAAGGGATGTAAGAACTTTGAATAAAGATGGCCTGATCTGATAAAATGCCCTTCGTAAGACCACATGTAGTGGTGAAAGTTTAGATTTAATTATGGTTGAAAAAAAAAACCTGTCATGTCAGACAATTTGAACTAATGGTATCTAGATTGTTGTAGAAGGTATGTTTGGAAATAGTTTATTGTTGGGTGATGGCTGCATGTTACCCTCCAGTGAATGTTAATTATAAAGAATTTGCAGTGAGATTTGCTGCAGAAAATTGTGCAGTATTCTGGCTGCATATGATTTAAGAGAAAAACCTATTCTGTTATTTTGTTACTTGATGAATGCACAGTGGGAATGAGGGAAGAGAATAAACAACAAAAACCAAAACCTGGACCATAAACTGCTTTCACCAATGGAAGATTTTTCTAAAATGCAATCACAACCTGCTTTCTTGCAGCTTAAATCAATTATTCCCTCCTGTCCTATACTTTAGTAGTAAATCTCTGCCTAATACCAACAGTTATTCCTTCTACAATTACTATTTCCTAAGAATCTATGAAGCAAGATTTTTTTAAAAGAAAAAAGGGAAAAGATTACAAAATTTCCAGCAATTGAATTAGTTTTTATGCACGTTCCATGTATCCCAAAATCCCATGTATCCCAAAATCCCATGTATCCTTCATATTTGTTTTTACTGCCTTTTTGTGAACCAGCAGTTTCTTCACTGACAACAAAGAACCTCCTGGTGGTTGTTTATAAAACCACTTTCTGAATATTTATCACTCTGGGAATTTATTGTAATATCTCAAATGACAGAGAACAGGTTTAGCTTTCTTCTGTGTGACATCATTTGAAGTGGATGAAGGGTAGCATCTTAATCCTCCTGAGTTTATTTCCTCATCAGAAATTTATAGCATCTTCTAGTAGCACCCAGACACCACTGAAAAAAAAATGTATCAATACTTATAATGGGCTCTGATTATTGGATAATAAAGTATATAATTCCACTTTAAGTATACTTCTGTTGATGTAAATTAAAATTGGTTTTATACTTTCTGCAGTTTTATTACATTGTTGAGTAATTGTTGTAAGCAATCACCTTTCCAATATCTTTAGCACTGCTATTATCAAGCTGATTACCCATCCACATTATACCAGCACATTTGATTTCTTTTTTCCAAATGCAGTTATTTTTTGCTAATTTTCAATCAATTATTTTCAATCCCTGTCTCTAATCTACTATGGTAATGAATATTACAGACATAAATAATATTTGATTACCACATCCAATTTTGTGTCATTTGCAAATCTGAATTATCAAGAGCTAGGTTTGAAGTTTTTACGTCCCCACTCCAGTTTGATGAGGAATTGTTGAAAAATTCTCTTTTGAATGTGATTTGAGCTAGCTGGGTGTCTTCTTCCTTTTCATGCACTGCAGGCGACATTTTAGAAGCTTCCGAATCAGAAAAATCACATGGTATGTGCTAAATGTTTACAGCATTTTTACAATTGTGGTAAAAAAACAAGATAAAAAAGCTTAGCAAGATTTTTTCTTGGAAAATCTATGCTGAGTTCTGGTAATTACTGCATTTTTTTTTTTCAAGCTGTCTTCAGAAGGATGCTTTCATTTATTTTCCCAGGGTTACACTGACTGCTCTGTGGTTCACTGGATCCTCTTTTCCCCCTCTTTTTAAAGTTGGGAAAACATTTGTCAAGTGCTGAGAAAATCAGGAGATTCAGGCAATTCAAATGAATATAAGGATTTATTGCAAGCTTAAGCTCTCTATAAAAATCTGAATTACTAACTGTCAAGGGAAACAAGCAGGAATAAGAAGGCATTCAGAGTGGGCTGAGTTTAGATATCTTGTGGGTGTGCAGGGACTCAGGACTTGTAACATGTTTGACTCCTCCCTCAGACTCAGCCTGGTCATCTCCTACATTGTCCTTTAGCATTTGAGCTTTTCTGTATTCCCTCTCAAGTAATTTACAACATCTTCTAGCATCACCCAGACTTTCCCGAGAGATCTATCAATACTTATAATGAGCTCTGATTAGCAGATAATAAAATGGAATGATAAAGTATACTCAAATATTTCTCCAATTTAATTTATAAAGTTCATTTAGACCATAACTGAGCTGCTTGAAATTAATCTTGCCTTGGAGAGTTCCTGATGGTGGAAACCATACATCCTTAGTGGTACGGTCATCATCATTATGGAGTTCCTTTTCATGGGAAGTTTATTTAGTATCCCCAATGTGCAGTTTTAAACAGCTTTTAAAACTGGTTGCCTGATTAATTTGAGTTGCTGCTTTAGATTACCCCTTTAATCAATCATTAGTATTGCTATTATTTTGACGGTTGACTTCAGAGATAGATTGTGATCCATTTTGTGTTTAATTTGAAGCTTTATTGTTTTTAGCGTGTAAATCAGTTTGGCAGGGCTGCACACAAGTTTGTTAGCAAATTAACCAGCTACTTCTCCTCCTGGCAACCAAGAGTTTGATCCCCCTATTTGAAATAACCAATTTCAATAGTAAAAGGAATACACATCATCTCCATTAACTGTATGAGCCACAATTCTAGGAGAAATCATAACTGCTATGATTTGAAAAACTGTTTCTTTTTTAACACTGAGCTGCCCTCCACTTGTCTCATATAATCTTCTGAAGTTATGAAATACCCTGACCGTTGGCCGAAGTAAGCCTTATTTGGTGTCAGCCATGATGATTAATAATTGCCTTGATCTGACAAGATAAGAAGCAAAGCAAAAGGCCAGTTTATTAAAAGCTCAAGCAGTGATTTATTTTCCATACATTTGTTGTCACTAAGCCAGGCAAAGATTTCTTTCAAATGCAATGAAATACCTTTTCCTATTAACCTTGTCAAAACATCAGTACTGCTTTAAAAAAAAAAAAAAAGGGATAAAGAGAGCAAAGTAACAGCAGACTTCTCACATTTCTTCTCAATTATTTAGAAATTATTAAGTTTATGATTCTTATGATGCTTGTTTCACTTGATTCCTACTTGAGTGCTTTAGCATTTTCCAATCAGAAATTGCAGTGTCAAAAAAGGGTGAAACAATTTTTGAAGATGATCCTACAGATACCAACCCATACTGAAAAATATGCACAATAAAATTATCACTCATGAGTACACTTTTCTGTGTGCAGTTGTTACCCATGGGATTGGCTAGAAGCAACACATAGATATAATTTGATTCATTTGGTTTGAGGGATGTAATTATGTTGAAATCTGCATAAAAGATCCAATACATGACAGAGAAGGGATGGGAGGAGAATGCCTCTGACACAATGTCACTGTCACAACTAAAGTTCCGTTCTGGGAAGCACAACACCGAGAACAACTTAAACACATTTTATCATGCCAGGAAGAATGAGTTGACCGTTCACTAATCTTAGAGGAAATAGAGAATAGAGAGAATACCTTTATTGTCATTGCATTCCACAAATACAATGAAATTTGAAAGCTACTCCAGCACAATGACCCAAGTACTACATCACAATCACAGTAGAGTATATAATAATAATAATAATAATAATAATAATAATAATAATAATAATAAT
>BLBF01000025.1:4643762-4655148 GCA_015471245.1 Laticauda colubrina | reverse complement strand
TTTACCCTAACATCAATATTCTCATCATCTACAAAAATAACTATGTCCCCCTTTATTCACCTCTAGCCAAACCTTCCAGTCTCAGGCAATCAGATCTGTACAAGAGAAGATTGGAAACGGCACTCAGTTAAAACTACCCTCTCATTGCTTTTCTGCTGTTGACTTCTAATGTGGACCATATGGCAATGGCCTCCTTTCCACAGGCAAAGATCTCCTCGGCATTAGTCCTTATAGACTTGAAGATTGCCTGCATCAAGAGTTGAATGTTAAAATGCAACTGGTGCAGTAGTGGGATTCAAAATTTTTTATTACCGGTAGGCATGGCATGGCAGGGAAGGATACTGTAAAATCTCCATTCCCTCCTCACTCCAGGAGAAGGTTACTGCAAAATCTCATTACCTCCCCACCCCACTAACCTGCTTTCCAGCTCAGTTCTCCTGTGCAGGGCAACAAAAGAAGACCCAGCCAATCAGCTGGGACTCAGGAGGCAGAGAATAGATGGGGGCGGGGCCAGTCAGAGGCGGGATTTGCCGATTCTCCGAACTACTCAAAAATTCCGCTACTGGTTCTCCAGAACTGGTCAGAACCTGCTGAATACCACCTCTGAACTAGTGTGTGTGTTTTTATTTCTACTTGACCTTTCTGCTGTGTCACGTCTCATTATTCAGATATCTTTGTATACCAAGGCAAGATATAAATCTTTGATGACCGATTTAGGATAATAGTCAGTACAGGTAGACCTTGACTTACAACAGTTCATTTAATGACCAAAGTTACAACAGCACTTAAAAAAGTGACTTATGACCATTTTTCACATAATCTTTTCAGCATAAACATGTGATCAAAATTCAGATGTTTGACAACTGGTTCATATTTATGATCGTTGCAATATCCTAAGATGATGTGATCACATTTTCTGACAAGCAAATTCAATGGGAAAGCTAGATTCACTTAACAGCCAGGTTACTAACTTATCAACTGCAGTGATTCACTTAATAATGGAGTAAAATGGAGTAAAATTCACTTAACATCTCACTTAACAACAGAAATGTTAGGCTCTAATGTGCTAGTAAGTTGAGGATTACCTGTAGTTATTAAGGTAGGAGTTGAATAAGAACTTTACTTTGACTAAAATTTAATTATATTTTTAAATGATGGTACATTAACGCATCAAATGCATCTGTTAGCTATATATCATGGAAAATGTAATATGCCTAAATATAGGTAGATATATTTACTTCACTGGTTTCATAGTATGGTGTCAAACTCATGGCCCATAGGCCGGATCCAGCCCGTGGTGCCTCTGCCAGTGAAAATGGAGCTCAGAAGGGCTGCGCATGGCCCTCCAAGCTCCATTTTCGGCTGCGATGGCCTCCTGAAACCCTCTGCCAGCAAAATCAGAGCTCTGTTTTCACTGGCAGAGCACTCGGGCCACCACAGGCACCCCCGATATGAGTGATGTTGAGATGGCCACACCCACCATGGCTGCATCTACCCTAGTTCCCTGAAGTCAAATGCAACCCTGATGCAGTCCTCAATGAAATTGAGTTTGACACCCCTGGTATAGATGAACACATGAACACATACACACACACACCAAATATTTAAATTCCAGCATCATAAATATTACCCTGTCAAGACCTCCTGGATGCAGTGACAAAGTTTTGCCATTTTTAGTCTTTACTTAATACGTTACATTTTTAAACATTTGGGTTATTTAAAATTACAAAACAACAGTGAACAATTAGTTACAAAATAATATAACATTGAAACTTACAAACAGACAAAGTCTTGGAACTTTCTCATTAAAAAAAAACCCTCAAAAAAATGAAAAACTGATCAGATTGTACCAAATAATGCTTTTGGCCACCCACTGTGCACAAAAAGATCCATTGTTCCTAAGGTCTTGACAATCTCCAAATGTTGAGGATATATCCAAACAGAACATGTAGATTGTTGTTAGCAATTCTAACAACTTTAGATATCCAAGATTTCTTTTTAATCTCATATTAAGAGAAAAAGAAATTGCTTTCATATTTTTTAAAGTCTTCCATTACAGGTTTACAAAACAGTATTCAAATTAATTTGGTTCAGATTGTGCAATAAATAATATAAGCCATATATCTCTTGTGGCACAGGGCAGATATTGAAACTATTTATCAGAATTTTAATGGGATCATGTAAGAGAGAGTTAACTCCAGAGTTGATTTGTTCAAAGTTTCTTTTCAGAATTTTATTTCTTCATGCTAATTCAAGTAGATTTATAGTATATGTTTATTTTACCCAAATTCTAAAACAATAACCCAAAAATTCAACCTTTCAAAAAGTTTGAACATGTAGATCATTTAAAAAAAAACTATTGGAAATCTACACACTACTAAAACTCTGATTTCCATTATCTTCAACTGGGTGAAATGGTTCGCCAATGGATAAAAGGTTTTGAACCAAAGAACCTCAAATGGGCTAACTTACAGAGTATGCCTGCCCAAAATCCAGGAGCTATGATTATCATGAATTGAAATTTGGCAAACTTTGCAAAACGTTTTATATCATAAACATTCATAAGGCAGCTTATGAGATAATACAAAATGTCACAAAATATTTCCTATGCTGATGTTTCATTGAGATGTTCAATTCAACATGGGCTGTTTTCAAGGCAGATGTATCTATCCCTACTTTTCCAGTGAGTCAATACATTAGAAACTCTGTCATTGTTGAAGGCATTGAGGAATCTAGTAAGGAAAGCTCTCTGAAACAATGACCCAAAATGCTGTCTAGTTAACACTATTTCCCAGATTTACATGGGCTATAATAGGGACAAAGCTGAAACCATGCTGGCTAGTCTGTATATTTGACATTAATGGCGCATATTAATTTGTGCCAAGAAGGTTGTGGACATACTATATCATGTTTATTAAATTATTCTGCAGGAAAGAATAATTATAGGAAACTGCAGCATGGAATCTTCACTAATTTGTAAGGAAATTATATTAACAGGACTATTTGTTCATTGTATTTCAAGCTGCTACAGTCAAAACACGTTACACTCAAACTCCCAGCAGTTACACCATTAAAAACAAAACAAGGAAAATAAATAATTTTAATTTGGTGAAATAAAAAAGAAATTACTTGAAAATATTGGTAAGAGTCATTATTGTTATTTCTACAATTTCCTCTATGAATCCAGTAGAGATTCTTTTATCAGCATTCAAACAATTGCTCGGATGCAAACACAGATTCATTCTTAATCTGAGATGTAACTTACTGTTGCACAGAGCAAATGAATATAAAGTAACTTGCACATGAGGACTGGAGAAGAATTCATGCAAAAATCTGTTAGTGAACAGTGGATTATTGATTTCTCTTAAAATATGCTACAATATTAAGTGTTTGTGCATGTGACAAATAGATTCCAATTTTTAAAAAATGAAATATATACTGTACATTTTACAATTATGTTTAGATTACATACTGCATCTTTGGAATACCTTGTTAAAAATCCAATTGTTGAAGTTCAGCTACTGTGATTTCATCCATGAATTTTAAGGGAATTGCAGATTTTCTCTACATCCTTGATTTAGTCTAAATTGAGTGTTTCTATGCAGCATGTTTAACTGAGAAGTAGTCTTTCTTGTGATCACAGTGAATATTGGTTTAGAGAGGGTAAAATTCTTGCTATCTTGATAGAAGTAATCAAAAGATTTAATTAGCTAAATTAATTGATATTAAGCTAAAAACAAGCATTAGGAGCAGCATGGCAAAACTGAAAATTATGAGATTTGCTCTATCGTAACATAGAATATCTACCTAATTAGATTGATTGGGTGAGCCATTTCATCATGGGGATTCAGGGTGGCTAATAGCTGTTAAAAACAAAAACAGCAGCAAACTAAAATGTATAACCAGCAGGCAAGGTAAATATTACTTCAACAGCCATTAATACAACTATCTCATGCATTTTAAATGATAATTCGACCCCAACGCCCAGTAACACTATGAGTTCTTCAGAGCTTTGTAAAAGTTTGGCAGAGTCAAGGACAACTTATTCCCCAAGGTAATGATGTTCCAAAAGACAGTTGCCACAAAAACAACAATAAAAAGAATTGCTTCCTTAGTCCCACCAAATGACTGGCAGCTGATGGCTATAACATGCCGTTCTTTCTGGTTCTGATGAGACAGGTAGGAACTATTGGAGAAAAGTGGCCTCACACACAGCCCCATCCAAGAAGAGCTTTATAAGTGATCGCTATAATATTGAATTGGGTCTAGAATCACATTTGCAACCAATACAGTGAGTGCATTTATATAAAGTCTGCATACTAGGAGACACTCACAACTGTTTGTATCATTGGGTTTTGAACTAATTGCAGGTTTTGGAAGTTCTTCAAGAGTAGCTGCCTCTACAGTATATGGCAGTAATCCACTGGGCTCTTGACCGCTGATGTTTCTTGAGAATTGCCAATGTATGTAAGGCACAATAGAACGAGTTACAATCTTTTTAAATGCTTTATTTCTTGCAACAATTGAGACAATACATCTGCAACTCAATATACTGCTCAAGAATTAGTCTTGCAAGAATTGCAGGCCCACTGGGGACTTGACTCAACATTTGCTAAATTAATTCATATGAAGATCAATTATGTAACAATCATGACGCCATCACCCCACCACAGATAATAGCATAGGTAAGATTGAGGGGATCTTGAACAAAGTATCCATTCTGTCCCAATTATATTCCTGGGCACTGTACTTTGACTTTCACCCTAATGCTCTTCATACACCTAATCCTCATGTTCCCCTACTCTCTGTATTATTGTGCAGACAGGAGAAGGAAATGTGAGATATGGACCTTCTTGATGTTTTATTTTTCTTTTAAGTTTATAGTGGCAAACAGGTGGGCTGGTGGGTGGAAGGAAAGAGCATGGTATACTCAAATTTAGAGCTGTCCTAATTATGTTAGCTCTTTATAAAACCATTTTCTCAGAATGTGACTTTACTTGCAATCTTCATTCACAATACTGTCAACCCCAGTTTCTCCTTGACATGAAGAGGCTACAGAATCTGTCTCTAATTCATTGTCTTCCTGGAATCTGTATTTTGCTGATGGTAAATCACGTATCATTTATTTCTGGCTTGCTTCGGGGGGGAGGAAGGGGAGGAAATGCTACTTCTTGTGAAGCATGACAAACCAATCTGCACTGATGGCAACTAATATCTGAGATATTAATATATCAATTTGGAGATACAGCATTGCAAGAAATTTAACTGTCAGTGAACTCAGTGCTACACATTTTAATTATTTTTCAATAGCTTGCTATCAAAGAATTTTATTTTGGAAAATGCCCACAATTCCCAGTATTTGCAATCTGATGAGGAACATTGCGTTGACACATAGGCTTATCAAGAATAGCTGATGCAGATGATGAGTTCACTGGCGGTGTGTCTCTAATGCTGTTAATCCATTCTCAGTCAGTGTCATTCAATTTGTGATGTGTCACTTAAAGTGAGTGGATAGTAATCCTTGCTATTTTGACACTTGTCATTAAGACATATTTATCAGCAGACAGTTAAACAGGAGGCTTTTACCATCACCTTATTGCTGCTTTGAAAAGATGTTTTAACAGAACAATCAGAACTTGAAATACATTCATATAAGTACGGAAAAGGGAAAGGGCAATGGTGCTTACCTGATACACCTGTTCTCTGTGAGCTGCGACGCACATCCAGAGAGTGGGAGGTGCTTAGTCTCTGCTAAGATAGGCTGGGCTTAACAGTTAGGATGCTATTGCTCCTCCCTGGCTCCTCCCTAGCATCCTCCAGATTTGGCAAAGATGAGGTGATGTGATCCCCACCCTCTTCTGTAATTTAGTCATTCATTGGTTTCTGTATTCTGTCAGATTAGTCATTGTCTGGAACAGAATCCCACCAGACGGATACTGGGTGGGGCTGGATGCTTGTCGCAGCTCACAGAGAATGGGCATATCAGGTAAGTACCAACGATCTTTCTCCATTGAGCTGCTCCGAGCATCCAGAGAGTGGGATATACCAAAGCTTGGCTTGTCCTACAGGAGGGTCTCCGTCTGGTCTGGAGCTCCCCCACTATCTGAGTGGACTCAGTGTAACATCCTCCTGCCAAAGGAGGCTTCAGCGAATGCAAAGACAACAATTTTGTAATGTCTAATAAAGGGTGATGGAGAAACCCATGTCACTGCTCTACATATTCCTGCTATAAGGGCTTGAGTGGCCCAGGCCGCTGAGGTTGCCACGCTTCTTGTCGAATGTGCCGTGATGCCTTTAGGCACAGGTAATAATTGAGTCTCGTACAGTTTGGCTATTGTGGCTTTCAACCATCTGCCTATAGTTGAAGGTGAGACCTTATGCCCCTGAGTGGTTGGCTGAAAAGATAGAAAAAGGGCTTCAGTCTTCCTGAAGGGAACCGTTCAATGTAAGTACACACAAAGAACTCTGCAGACATCCTGCCGGTGCCACTGATACTCGAGTTCTTGTGTAGGCCAGGGGCAAAGTTTGGGAGAACCAGTTCTTGTGCCCTGTGGAAGGCCGAGTTGACCTTTGGTATGAAAGTAGGGTCTAGTTGCAGAATGACCCTGTCTGTTTGAAAAATACAGAGGTCCTTTCTGGCCGCTACTGCTGCTAGTTCTGAGATACATCTTGCTGATGTCATAGCAACAAGGAAGACTATTTTGTATGTGAGAAAATGGAGATTAGTAGTTTTCAGTGGTTCAAATGGGGCCTTCGAAAGTGCTGTATCTTGTTAAGGTCCCAGGTTGGGTAACGATGTACCACTGGTGAACAAAGATTTGTGGCTCCCTGAAGAAAGCTCTTTATCCGAGGGTGGTAGGAGATGGACGTTAGACCCTGCCAGATCACCACCGATGCAATAGCTGCAACCTGTCGTGTTAAAGTGTTTGGTGAGAGACCCCTGTCGAGTCCATCTTGAATAAACTCTTAACACATGTGCCACTGATGGAGCAAAAGGGTCTACTTTGGATTTTGAACACCATTTATAGAAAATGTTCCATGTGGCATTATAGATGCAGCTCGTTGAGGGGCGCTGAGCTGCTTGAATGGTCACCCTAGTTGAGAGGTTCTCCTTCCTTAGATGTCGCTGTTAGGAATATAAGTCACCTAACAGATATTTGAGTTGGACAATATATAAACCAGGATAGACATTTTAATACTGTCTCTTTAAGAGAATCCTAAAAGTGTAATTGGGTGTGATTTCTCAAACAGCTGTAAGATGGAGCCAGAAACCTGGGTTGTCTTAGTCTTAGTCTCAGAAGTGAGTGAATCTCTGTTTTCCTTCTGTTGGAGAGTTTTGCCATTCTTTCTAATTGACTGATATTGCTGGATTTGATGTAAGTCTGATACTGAACTGTTTTTGACACTGAACTTTGTTATTGGATTATCCCTGGGCTGGAAACTGACTGATTTAACCTGTGAATGACTTTGGACTGCTTATTTTGAACTTTGCTTAAACCTTTATTGAAAGTAAAAAACCTACATTTACTGTACAGTGTATCTGTGTGCTGTGTGTGCATTATTCAAACACTTCTCTCAAATACGTCTCCCTGTATGCGCTCATTCTCCTAACGGGCAATTACCTCAACAGTCACCACTCAACCTCCAAACAGCTAGGTGTAGCCATTGAGGGTCCGGGTGTTGGATCGGTCCCTGGGTGAGTAGAATTCTGTGCGGTGGAATTTTCCATGGGTCTTCTCTGCACAGACCCCTCAGATCTGCGAACCACAGTCTCCTGGGCCAGAATGGTGCCACCAAGATCAGTTCCTCTTTCTCTTCTAGCATCTTTTGGACCACTTTGGGTATCAATGGGAGAGGGTAGAAGGCATATAGGAGTCCCTGAGGCCACCGGCAATGAAGGGCATTGACATTCTCTGCTCCGTGGGAAGGATATCTTGAAATGAATCTCGGAAATTGTGTGTTAAGGGGAGAAGCAAACAGATCTCTAATTGGTAGTCCGAATCTCTGCACTGCCACTTGAAACAGTTCTGGGTATAGGCGCCACTCTGATTGGTCGACTTTGGCCCTGCTTAACCAGTCTGCCTGTGTGTTTGTCATTTGAGATATGTTCCGCTCTGATGGAACCCAAGTTCCTTTCCGCCTAAAGGCACAGTCTTTCTGTTTCCCACATTAGTTGTTTTGAGTGGGTCCCCCCTTGTCTGTTGATGTGTGTTTTTGTAGTGATGTTGTCTGTAAGAATAAGGATGTATTTCCTTTGAATGTGCGGAAGGAAACTGCAAAAGGCCAGGTGGACTGCCCTGAGCTCTAACCAATTTATGCTGTTCAACTGCTCTGCTGCTCACCAACGCCCTTGAGTCGAGAGGGCCTGGAAATATGCTAACCATCCGAACAGATTGGCATCTGTAGTGATGGTGAGTCTGTGGGGCTCTTGCAGTGGACAACCCCTGTTGATGGCTGGAACAGTCTACCAGTGCAGCAAGAGCAGGACTTTCGTTGGAACCAATACTTGGATCTTGGAGTTGCTTCGTCCCGCTCTTTGAAACAGAAGCATCGGAGTGACCTAGCGTGGAACCGGGCCCAGGGAATAATGGAAATACAGGAAATCATTTTCCCCAGTAATTTAGATAGATCAGCTAGAGGAACTCGTTTGAGGGATCTGATAAGCTGAGCTAAGTTTTTAATGCTCTCCTGTCTCTTAGGGGATAGAAACACCCTTCCTTCAATTGTGTCTATTATCGAACCCAGGTGAGCTAGGCATGTGGAGGGAGACAACTGACTCTTTGTCCAATTAATGGAGAAACCGTAATGTTGCAGGGTTCGCAATGTAATTTGAGTATCCAATTCTGCCTGCTTGTATGAGGAAGGTAATATCAAGATGACATCCAGGTAGCATTGGAGTCTCACAGGAACGATCCTAAGGTGAGTGGCAAGGGCTGTCAGAACCTTTGTAAAAGTCCTGAGGGCAGATGACAACCCAAGGGCAGAGCGATGTATTTAAAATGCTGGTTGTTGTAGCAGAACCTGAAAAATTTAGTGTGTGAAGGTCTGATTGGTATGTGTAAGTAGGCCTTTGTTAAATTGATGGAAGTTAAAAAGTCACCCTTTCTTATGCTAAGCAGAATGGATTGTACTGTACTCATTTTAAATTTGCGATACACTAGAATGCAGTTAAGTCGTTTTAAATCTAGGATTTCTCTCCATCCCCCCAAACTCTTAGGGACTACAAAAAGTAGTGAATAGAACCCCTATCCCTGTTGATCCTGGGATACCGGTTGGATGGTTTTGATTTCCAGGAAGTGATTGATCTCTGTCTCCATCAGGTTCTGTTTAACGAGATTCCTGGAAATAGGACATTTCACAAAAAAGTTCAGGGGTGTGGAATGGAACTCCCGAGCCAGGCCAAATTTGATGGTGTTGTGCACCCAGGAACCTGATGTGGAAGATTTCCAACGGTCTGCAAAGAGACTCAATCATCCTCCAATGGGAGCGAGATCCCTAGATTTATCGTGGACAACAGAAACCTCTGTTTCCTGTCCCCTAAAAGGTCTCTTCCCCTGTCCCCCCCCCCCAAGATCTGTCAGAGAATTCTGATCTATCAGACTACTGGGCTCCCCTATATCCTGATACCCTCTGGAATCTAGGGGAGAATGAAACTTGATAATAGGGATGAAAGGAGCCTCTCTGAAAGGGCTGATAGTTCCTGCTGTCTGAGTGCCGAAGGAGAAAAGGGAGAATCTTCTTCTTGCTTCTAGTCTCAATTAACAGCAGATCCAGGGTAGCACCAAATAATGTCACCCGAAATTGGGGAGGAAGCTAGCTTCATTTATGTTTGGAATCGGCTTGCCAATGTCTCAGCCAAAACAAATGGCAGGCTGTAACCTGTGATGCCATGGCTCGAGCTGAAAATTTGACCAAATGAAAAGTAGCATCCACCGAAAACTCTGCAGCTGCAATCAATGGCAATGTCCTGATGCACTCTATATTAGAATTTGGTATGGTGTCCCTTAGATGGCGGAGCCATCTGAGGGATGTCTTAGTGAAGAAGGATGTGGCAGTTGCTGCCCTTATGGCCCACACATCGGATTGATTTGTCTTTCTGAGAGCAATTTCAGCTTTCTTCTCCTCTGGTTTAAGAGCCTCCTCCGCCTTGTGGGAATAGTGGAGGAGGATGCCAAAGCCACTACTGGCTCGTTTACTTCCAGTGTACTCAGGGAATGAGAGAATTCCGAAGCTAAATTGAGGAATTTTTTTATTGAAACTTGTAGGGGCTGGATACACTACTGCTGAGGTCCACTGTTTCTGGATCAGATCTGAAAACATTTGTGAAACCATCAACCTCGTTAATGGGCTGTGAGAAAATCAGATCATCCGATTCTTCTAGAGATTCTGGTTGTGGAATAGAAGAAGACTTTTCAAGGAGAGTTGTGGATTTTGCCTTAAAGAGGAGGGATCTGAACAGTTGGGAGCGAAACAGTCCCGTAAAAGTAGGTTGGTCAGGCTTGATATCCTCGTCATCAGAATGCCTCTTTCTAGGGACCCCGCCTCCGGGGAGGCTTCACTATCATGAACTGAGACTGCTTCTAATTGATCCATTTGATCCTCTCCTTCTCCCTCCTCCTGGAATTCATGTGAATGTGTATTGGAAATCATAGAAAGCTCCCTTTGGGGAGGTAACTGAGGATAATGCAAGTCAAGTTCTGCACAGAGATCTTACTGATCGTGAGTTGCATGCCGACATTGGTCTCTGCCTGGCCATCATAGATTGTTGCACCCCCGCTGCAATCCCCCTGTGGATTGCCAGCTCCATCCATGCTTTCATTGTTTCTGGAATCTCATCTGGCAGCAACTCCTCCTGGCGTAGGCCCACTGCTGTCAGGGTGAAAATCACCTCAGGAGCTTGACGTGAAACCTGAACTCCTGATGAGGCCTGGATAAAATTAGTAGGCATAGCAGGCATGGACAGAACTAATACTACTGGGGTCGGTTGAGGCTGAGGCAGTGGCGTTGGAGGGGGAGGATGGGAAGACTGTTCAGCCTTCTAGTGCATTCATCAATTTGTCTTTCCAGTGCCTTTTGGCGTCGGGTAGCATCTTTTTCTGCTGCCTTTGAAGGACCCTTAGCTTTTTTGGACTTATCATGAGTCTGTGCCTTAGCACCACCTCTGCTTGCCATTATACTTCTTTAATTTCCTCAACAATGAGGAATCTGTAATAGGAGATATATACAGAACACCATACAGAAGTCTGATGATGGCAGATGAGATTCTGCAGAAATGTTACTACAATTTTAAAAACACACCTACGATGATGTGGGAAAATACCCGAAGAAAGCTGAATTCCAGATAGATAGATAGATAGATAGATAGATAGATAGATAGATAGATAGA
>BLBF01000025.1:4607127-4635473 GCA_015471245.1 Laticauda colubrina | reverse complement strand
TTCTTTCTTTCTTTCTTTCTTTCTTTCTTTCTTTCTTTCTTTCTTTCCTTTCTTTTTTTCCTTCTTTCCTTCTTTCCATTCCTTCCTTCCTTTGTACTTTATATTTACTTAATACTTTGCTTTCCTAACTTTTCTCTTTCAAAATCTGTCTTGTTGTTATTTTTAAAAATTATTTAATAGACATATTGTTTCTGGTAATAAGATCAGGGCTGCAGCATCACACTTGGCAAGAGTGTGCCTGACATTTTGCCCATCTTCTTTTCAAGCCAAGTCGCAATGCGATTCAAGGTTTGCAGCCTTAATCAGAAAGACGCCGCTTTCCATTCAACAGGACTTGCTACAAGTAAATACATAAATACAATAGAACCTTGTAGTTTCGCAAATCTGCATTTTCTCTACAGGCAAAGCATAACCATAACTTATCTGAGCCATAATGTGCTATAATGAAGATTAAATAGAATGTTTTACATGTATGGGCCTTCATAAATAACTATCTCAATTCCAACTACAACTGGCCTTAAATGCAAGCTACTTAGTAGCAAGCTACTAAGCCTTGTGAATAAAATACCTGAATTTGTCCTCTTACTAAATATGGCTAAATTCTACATCATATTTGTCTGTGAAACATGGCTCAGTGCATCTTTCCCTGACTCCATTACCACAATAAGAGACTATCATGTTTACCAATCAGATCATGAAATCCGTAGAGGAGGTGGTGTTGCTATCTTCTATAAAAAGTCCTTACACCTAAAAACTATCCAAGTTACCCAAGGGCTTGCTCTTCCTGAGACCATCGTCTGTGAACTGTCCTTTAATATCACATTTCGATTCTACCATGTTACAGAACCCCTGATTATGACATCAAACATGTATACAAGCTAAATACAACACTAACATGGGCAACATCCTGCCCACATACTTTTATTTTTCTTGGTGACTTCAATCTACCTCATATTAACTGGACCCTAACCAAATGTATAACTGAACCCATACATACAACCTTCTACAATGCTGTAACAAGCCTGGGACTGGAACAACTAGTAACCAACAATACTAGACTTCACAACTGCCTCGATCTCATCTTCTGCAATAGTTTGAATTCAATTTACAAAATACAAATTAAAGAACCCTTTTCCAACAGTGACCACAACATGATTGACTTTTGTCTCAACATACATCCACACAAAAATCAACACAACGATGTGATCCCCAATTATAACTTAAAAAAAGGCAACTATAATCTTATAGACAATGATCTCTCATCCCTTGATTGGCAATTTCTGTTCACTGGATGCAATACTGTTGAAGACCATTACAACATATTTTTACTTGAAGTCAAAAGAGTCATCAAATTATATGTACCAATAACAACTCCAAAAACTAGAAAAAAAAGATGACCCATAACAATAAGGAAGCTTCAATCCAAAAATAAATCACTTTGGCGGAAAAACAAATCTGGTCATGTTGCCAACTTTAAAAGCTGATACAAAAATTTATGCCACCAGATAAAGACTGAATGCACCAATTATCACATTAAACAAGAGGAAAACCTTCTATGCACCAATTCCACCTGCGCTTTCTACAATTTTGTAAACAACAAACGAAAAGACTCAAGGTCCATCCCACCCCTGATAGGGCCTAATGGTAAAGACTGCAACGACGACACTATTAAAGCCAACCTTTTTAACACATTCTTTAGCTCAGTATTTGTAAACAGCAATGGATCATGCCCAGTATTTCCTAGTCGAACCACAGACAACTACAATGATCTAAAAATATCGATTTTACAGAAGACATTATTGAAAAAGCACTGCACAATCTAAAACCATTCCTATCTATTGGACCAGACGGAATATGTGCCTACTTCTTAAAAAAACTGTCTACTGCCATAGCCAAACCTCTAAGCATAATCTTTGAAAAATCTTTCAGGACCAGCTCCTTGCCAAAACTATGGTCACTGGCCACGGTCATCCCCATCTTCAGAAAGGGAGACCCCAGCCTAGTTGAAAATTACAGGCCAATCTCTTTATGCTGCGTCACCTGTAAAGTCATGGAATCAATTATTAACCAATCCATCATCCTCCACTTAGAGATAAACAACCTACTCTCTAATAAACAATTTGGTTTCAGGAAAAAAACTATCCTTCAATCTGCAACTCTTATGCAAAAACATATGGACTACACAACTCCATCAGGGCAAAGCAATAGACGCAATCTACATAAACTTCTGTAAAGCCTTTGATTCAGTGGTAGACAAACTACTCCTAAAACTAAAATCTTATGGTATCTCTGGACACCTGCATAACTGGATAGAAGCATTCCTCTCAAACAGGCAACAAATTGGGAGTGTCCTATCAAATTCTGTACCTGTCAACAGTGGTGTCCGCCAAGGCACTGTTCTAGGACCAATTCTTCATAATCTACATAAATGACCTCTTTGATCATATTAAGAGCAACTGCCTTCTCTTCACTGATGATGTAAAGCTATTCAACACCACAGACAATACTGCTACACTTCAAAAAGATCTTGACAATGTATCAGAATGGTCAAACAAATAGAAACTTCAAATCTCAACAAATAAATGCTCTGTCTTACATATTGGCAAAAAATAAATAAATCAGAAAATAAAACACAGCCTGAATAGTCAAGACCTTGTTGATGATCCAAACTCTGTCAAGGACCTTGGAGTACTCATCTCTAATGATTTAAGTGCTAGAGCCCACTGTAACTACATAGCCAAAAAGGCATTAAGAGTTATTAACCTAATCTTACGTAACTTTTTCTCTGGTAATATTACACTACTAACTAGAGCATACAAAACATTTGCTAGACCAATACTTGAATACAGCTTATCAGTCTGGAACCCACATTACGTATCTGATATTAATACAGTTGAGAAAGTCCAGAAATATTTCACAAGAAGAGTTCTCCACTCCTCTACTTGTTGCAGAATACCTTATGCCACCAGACTTGAAATTCTGGACCTAGAAAACCTAGAACTATGCCGCCTTCGGTCCGATCTAACAATAGCATATAAAATCATACATTGCAATGTCCTACCTGTCAATGAATACTTCAGCTTCAACCATAACAATACAAGAGCAAACAATAGATACAAACTCAAGGTTAACCACATCAAACTTGATTGCAGGAAATATGACTTCAGCAACAGAGTGGTTAATGTCTGAAATACTCTACCTGACTCTGTGGTTTCTTCCCCAAACCCCCAAAACTTTCACCTTAGACTGTCTACTATTGACCTCACCCCTTTCCTAAGAGGTCTGTAAGGGGCATGCATAAGTGCACCAACGTGCCTACCCTCCCTGTCCTATTCTTTCTTTTATTTTTCTTATATGTATCCATGTATTCATAACTATGTTTTTACTTATACCTATTATCTTGTAAGCAACTGACAAACCAAATAAAATAAATAAATAAATCTGTGGGAAGAAATGTTGGTGCTTCTCCTTTCACTTTGGCTTTACTTTGGAAAATTTCATTCATTTTGTATCCAATTGTTAAAGAGTTTTTATGCACAAAATAAATGTCTGCTTTAAATTATCCCAAACAAGACAGATCTTTATTCTTTTTCTTCTTGAAAGAGACTCGCAGTGAATTTCTTCACATATCTCTTTCAAGGTTTATTTTCTTCATGTTTAAGGTCAAAATATCTGGCAGCTGATCTGAAAGTTATTCATGGTCAATTTATTTTCTGGGTGACTGACACTTCAGTCTGAAAAGTCCCCAGTTTTGGAAATGTAATGTATATATGAATGGAGGCATAGTTGACTTTGTGTAAATAGCCTCTTAAGACTGCTTATACTTACATATTTTTTACACATTTATTTTTGTGAATGCACATGCACACGCCTGCACACACACACACACACATACACGCACCTCGTTTTGCCCATCCAGATTTTGCTACATGTGATGCCTAAAGGCCATGTCACACTGCCCAACAGATGCAAAAAGGACACAACGGACGAGCAAAATGTTCCATCCGTTGTTATCCGCTCTCAAAAGGGGCAAAAATTTGCATAAACAGAGCGGATAACACGGAAAGGAATGGACGTGGGGAGGACGCAGAGCGGATGTATAGAGGATGCAGAGTGGATGTATAGAGGATGCGTCGAGGATGCATAGAGGATGCGTAGAGGATGCAGAGCGGATGCAGAGCGGATGCGTAGAGGATGCAGAGCAGATGCAGAGCGGATGAGCTGCATCCGCTTTCATCCTTTCTCCATCCGTGCTACTAACGCTGCGCGTCCGTTCTCCTTCCTCCCTGCGTCCGTTTACCGCTGGAACGGATTTGAGCTGTGCGGATGCACAGCGGATGCCTAGCGGATATAGCAGATGCGTAATGGATGCAGAACGGATGTCCCCCGTATGCCTAGAGGATGCAGAACGGATGCATTGGATACATTTTCCGCTCAAAAGTTTTGGGCAGCTCAAAACTTTCTGAGCGGATGAAACGTCAATAAACGGATGCTGGACGGATAGAGAGGAAGCAAAATGGAGGCAGTGAGTACATCACGTTAACCAACGGATGGCAAGCTTTTTTGTCCGTTTTACATCCTCTTTGCATCCGTTGGTGCAGTGTGACATGGGCTTTAGATGGAGGGTTAAATCCATTTCCTTTTACTCATGAAGAATAGAAGTTTCTCTTACCTATTATCACCTTAATAGCAAGAGTTTTATTTGCAGCTTTTGATGATTTGAAAATCAGGTTTATTAAGTTTATGCCATAATAAATTCATGGCTCTTCCTCTATAAACTGATACTATCTTCAAGTTAATTTTGCTGTTTATCCATCCCTGTTTGAATTCCTTGGCTGCCACTTTTAGGGTTGAGATTAGGCCAAATGAAATGTCACACAATTAATTTATTTTGATAACTGTTACAGAAAAGGTGTGGAGAAAAAATATGGATGACCTTATTTGGAATATCTTCATGATTTGCCTGCATATATCCTTCCTATAAAGAAATGGTATTAAATGTAAATACTGTTTTGAAAATCCATGCTCTATGTTTATAGCATAGGAAAAAGTCATTAGCCCATAGAAAAGCCTTTAAAATAACCAATATCCAAGGCTTACCAGAACTTAACAGAAGAAGTCAAATATAAGCTATTTCTGTTTTGCTGTTTTGTTTTATTTGTTTTACAGTTCTCAAGTTTTCTTATGAATCACTACAAGTTATTGGGACTTGAGTGATGTGCAAATTGAAGTAACTAAAATTGCATGGGTTTTTTGAATTTTTCTTTCAGTACTCTGCTAGCTATGTTCAAGTAAAAAAAATTAGCTTATATAGCAAGGGTTGGAGTATTAACAGCCTAAGATGTACCACAAGCACCTGGAAATTGGCAAATTATTTGATCATGTTTTTCTATGCCTAAGAAAAAATACTTTGTAATATACATAATAATAAACATAATATATTATCTTCTGCACCTCTCTTTGGCAGATAGAATAAAACAATTAATATGAAATATTATCTTCATGCAATTTTGGAGAAACAAACAGTTGGACATGTCTTCCTTTCCTGCAAATGCTTTAGAGATTGGCAAAAAATATTATATAAATATTAAGCCTTCAGCAATTTCTAGGTAAAAGAGCTGAACTTTAAACTATTTATTATTAGATAACAGCTAAGATTAAACATAGAGGATTGCCTCCTATTGCTGGGTAATGGTGAGCCATGACATCAGTTGACTCTCAAAAAATGTTCTTTTAAAATATATTTTTCTGATCTATGAATGTAATAAAATATTTTGTTTTGAATTTGAAGTCAAATTGGGGATCATTGATGTCCATTCTTTCTTAAAACATAATGTTGATGTCTTAACTGAACAAGATATATTTCCCCTAAATACACCTATCACTGTTCCTTGAGTTATATTCTATGATATGATGCTGAGATGGTTTTAAGTAATCTGATAGACAAAATGAATCACCAGAGTTAAGGTGATGTTCAAATTTTAAATAAAAGCCTAACAGATTTAAGAACAAAAGTTGAAAAACTCTCTTCATGGTACTTGGAGCTGAGTTCCCCATTATCTGCAAGAAATGAAGTCTGCAACATTACATTTTAGTGCTGTAGCAGCTGCCAGAATCACTGTATCAGTGAGAAGGGTGGAATGGAAATTTAATAAATAAATAAAGTATAGAAAAACACAGTTGAAAGGGACCCTAGAGGTCTTCTAGTCCAATTTCCTGCTCCAGCAGAAAACTGTACCATCCCAGAAAAATGGCTGTCCAATCTTTTCTTAAAAACAAGCAAGACTTTAAGGTTCCACCATTTATGCTTACTACTTAAAATAGTATCACTATCCTTTAAGTACCTGAACTCACAAATAGGAAAATATTGTCATTTGTAGTAATATTATTCTTCATTCTTTTGCTCCAAATGACACTACCTTATGCCACTAGACTTGAAATTCTAGAAATTGCTTGACAAATAAAAATAAATAATAAATAAAATAAAAACTATTTATCAAGAGATCCTTCGACCACAGAATGTCTGGGAGAACATTTCAACCAGTTAGAATGTACTATTTTCAATCTGTTGCACTTCCATTACATCAAGATTCGTTTATCACTAGACAACCTATGACCCATTGAATCATTGCTTTAATCAGGGGTGTCAAAGTGGCAGCTGGCAGGCCGGATGTATCATGCGTAGGCCACACTCAACCCAGCTCCGCAAATGGGAAACATGTCACAAAACGGCAAAGTGACATGGCAGGTTTGACATGCTTGCTTTAGATATGTTTCCTTACCTAAGCAGAGAAAGAGAGTGATGATAGGCAATGGGAAAAAAAACAGTGGGGACAGGAGTGATTTCCAACCTTAAGCCAGCTTAAACATGGCTGACTTCCCGCTGACAGTTAATGGCAGGACAGGCCTCTGGAGGACTAGAACAGAACCAGTCTATTGAAGCTCTGAGCAGAAGGGGGACAGTGGAGCAGGAAAGCAGCATTGAAACAGCAACAAATTTGCCAAATTTAAATTGTATAGGAGTCATGGTCCTGGACTTTGGGTACATGAGAATTTTAGTTGTATATAGAATAGATTAGTGTCATTCCCTCCGGTCTCTATCATATCATTCTGTCAGGTACTAGGGAATCAAAGCAATTTATATATAAAGAGAGATAGTCCTCAACTCACAATGCTTCATTTAGTGACCATTCAAAGTGACAATGGCAGTGAAAAAAAGTGACATGACTTTTTCACACTTATGACGCTTATGTGATGAAAATTCAGACACTGTTCTGGCCCAAACCTTGTTCCAAGGAAACAAACACGAAACAAAGGTAACAGCAAAACCTTTTAATGATTCTTTACGAATTCTGTTCCTTTACGGTTAAAAGGCTGTTTCAAACTAATTGTCTCTGATAAGAACGAGTCTTGCCAAGGTGGTGCAAGGCTGCCAAGAACACTAGACAGAGTTACTAAGAAATATTTCAAACCACAAAGAGTCTCCAAACACCAACCAAGATACTCTGAATGTCCACAAGGCTTGAATGCAAACACTTCTTTGCTTCCTGAAAAGAACTCCAGTTTATCAGCTGGCTTTTATCTCTTAAGGGAGAGGCCATTACCTTGCAACCTTACTCCCGAATTGCCTGTGCTGCTGCAGCTGCTCTTTCCTTCGAGCAGCCCTGCGAGCATGTACATTGGGCACAGGCTCCTCGGGGACCACTTCATCACTGCTGCCAGCCTCCACAATCTCTGAAGGCAGCATTCCACCCCCTGATGGTCCTGGCCCCATCCCTGCATCAAACACAGGCCCCTCACCTGAGTCCTTGCTCTCCGAGACCTTAGCCGTCCACACCTGCTGCCGGCGAACCACAACAGACACTTGGCAATTCATATTAATAACGGCTGCAGTGTCTCAGGATCGTGTGACATCCCCACCCCTTTTTGTGACCTTTTGACAAGCAAAGTCAACAGGAAAACCAGATTCATTTAACAACTGTGTTATTAACTGAACTGCAGTGATTCACTTAATAACTATGGCAAGAAAGGCCATAAAATGGGACAAAACATACTGAACAAATGTCTTGCTTAGCAACAGAAATTTGGGGCTCAATTGCGGTTGTAAGTCGAAGATTACTTGTTCAACAGTCTTTAAACAAAACGAACAAAAGGTCATAGTTGCTTGGGAAACTAAGAGTTAATCTTTTAGATACCGTTTAATGTCTGTAAATCTCCTGAATTCTCATATTCTCATATCATCTGTGTCAGTCCTATTCTCCAAAATAATTCAGTTTGTTACAGGGAAAAATAGGTTTTTCTTTTATGCCAGTATTGCATTTTTTAAAATCAAAGCATCAGACAAAAATGATGATTAAAATGAATCTTGTTTCAGGTTTTTTGTCTACTTTTTCTCTTATAAGAACACATATGAAAATATATCCAGATTTTTCATGGAGAACACTGAAGAAGAAATATGAAGTTAATGTTGAAAAGAAACATTAAGTTCATACTAATTTTTTTCCATGCTGTTCTCCATGAAAAATCTGGATATATATTCATATATATTTCTATGAATAAACAATGCACATTATTTCTAACATTCTTTTCAAGTCCCTGGAATGTACTCCACAATAAGAGCGCCCAGAATTAAAGCTATGCTTTCCCATTGAGTCTGTGGTCCTATTTCAGAATTAATTTCTTCTGTCCTGTGCAATTTCCTCTGTTCAATAGAGTGGAGCAGACAATCATATACCCCCTCAAGCACTGAGGGAACAAATGTGTAATTTTTTCTGAGAAGCATTCCAGATATAATTTCTCACTCAAAGCACTTTGGAAGAGGTGTCAGGAATAAATTAAAGGCAGACTTATGGTCAGCATGACAATGCTTTCCCTGTTTCAGTGACTGGAATATATAAGCTTTCAAATAATTAACCAAAGTCACAAGTAAATATCAATCCCTCCTTAAAGTTTTAGCCCATGCTTCCATGCTGTTCCAGTAAAACAGTTTTTCCCAACATGGACAGCATGTATTTAGCAACAACTTCAGATGCCAAAGCCAATCTGGAATGGAAAACAGAACTAGTTAATAGATGCCCAGGAATGTCACCTTGCCTGACCTTAAGATGTTTCTGCCCCACCAATTTTAATAAAGTGCCATTAAGAGTGGAAGCTGCCATACTGCAAAACAATGATTCAGTTTATGGCATTATCATTATTTACAAGAATGCTCCTACTGCCACTCTTTGTGTACTCTTAGAAAATAAGCATTTTCTCCGGGGTGGTTGGGGAGAAGGACAAAGGACATCCCTAAGAGGGGGTGGGCAGGTAGCAATCTCCCCTATTTGGCATATGACAAATGTGACACCCAATATGATGGTTATGTGGTAAGATTCCCATGTCATGCTTTCAAAATTTCAACAATATCTACCAGCTGCCGACCCCAAATTATATCTTCTTATCTTGCATTTCAAAATAGCCTAGAGCCGTGATGGTGAACCTATGGCACGTGTGCCAGAAGTAACACGCAGAGCCATTTCTGCCAGCACGTGAGCTGTTGCCTCAGATCAGGTGTGCACTGCGCATGCACCTCCTGCCAGCCAGCTGATTGTCAGATATCTGCTGTGCATGCACAGAGGCGCGTGGTGCGTGCGGGATTGCACGTGCATGCGCAGAGGTGCACAGCATGCACGTGGGGGGACACACACACATGCACAGGGGGCAGGGGGGGTTGCATGCACAGCGCATTATGGGTACAGAACGCAAGGACGAAAAAGTTAGCCATCACTGGCCTAGACAAAAACTCTGCATCAAATGTTTTCCACATATAGCTCCAGGTAGAGCAACAGAGTAGAAGATGGCTAATTTGTAGCATTTAACTCTCTTCATGATATTCTTTAAAAAAGGTTTTTAAGCCCTCCACTCCTAACTATTTCCTACAGGGCATTTAGCTGTATTTACCTTCATTCAAGCAGACACTCATTCCAAAACATGCAAAGAACTGCATCTAATTGTCCATGAATTTGGATTTTTGTGTTCAAATCTGCATGCTCACTAAGGGAAATATTTTACTTCTTATATTTATTAATCAAATTTATCTGATTTTGGGCAGCACATAATTATATACATATAATCTGATTTTTATGTGCTGCCCAAAATCATATAAATTTGATTTGTATGTGTATATACATGTATATGTGTGTTTACTCTCTCTGTGTATCTATATGTTCATGTATGTGTATGCGTATATATGTGTATGTGTGTATATTATATTATATTATATTATATTATATTATATTATATTATATTATGTGTGTGTGTGTATTAATAGATACCATAAAAGCAAAAAAAAAAAAAACATAGGAAACTGCACAAAAATTGAAAACATATCTTTTCCTGTCAATTAGGACAAGAATAAATAATTCCATACAAATTTAAAAATTGGTCACTGGGTTGGGATTTGCCCATGATTATTTTCTTCTGTATAAAAATGTCAACTCATGTCTATTATGGGCAGTGGAACATGCAATCTATGGCATTCTTTTAAGCCAAATCCCTCCTATGTATCTGACTGAATTTCTCTTTCAACTTACTTAAAACCTCACAATCTTTCTATCTTTACAAGTGTCACCCTAAGGAAAAGAACTGCATGTAGTTGCCATGAAAAAGACATGATCTGAATGACAACTATAATCTTCGCTTCTGTCAAGAAGAGGTTCAACCAAGGTACAATGGCTTATATTCCTGAGATTCAGTGATCTCATCAGTTACTTCTTAATCACTACAAAGTACTAACTCGTGTTCTCAAGGGCTTGGAACAATAAAAATATGTTCGTGCATTTTCTCTAACCCAAAATAAATCTGTCCTGTGAAGAAAGGAAGCTTTGAATCACAATTTTTGCTTAACTTCACAGAACCACATAATAGCACATCTGCAAGCTCTTGACTGGGATTTGGTAGGGCTTGTTCTTTTGCCAACAGCCTGCCTCCCCCCCTCCTGCTTCCACCCATTCCTTTTTGGGTTGGATGAAAGGCTTCTTTCCAATTTTACGTCAAAAGGGTGATTGATCACTGACTTTTTTGAGAGCAGTATTTAGAAAAGAAAAATAATCCCCAAAGAACAGTACCAAAGTGGCTGAAACAGGGAGCCTAACTGGTACAATTGGCATCCCTACTAGCAGAATCCAGATGACTTGTGCACTAGAATCTTCAAAAGCTTTTGTAGCAAAGAATGACATTTAAATTGCTAGATCAATTCTTGAATACAGCTCATTTGTCTGGAACCCACATTGTTTATTGGATATTAATACAGTAGAGAAAGTCCAGACATATTTCACAAGAAGAGTCCTCTACTCCTCTACTCGCAACAGAATACCTTATGCCAGCAGACTTGAAATGTTAGACTTAGACAACCAAGGACTACGCTGCCTTCGGTCCAATCTAAGCATAGAACATAAAATTATCTATTGCAGTATCCTACCCATCAATGACTATTTCAGCTTCAACCACAACCATACAAGAGCACACAATAGATACAAACTCAAGGTAAACTGCATCAAACTCGATTGCAGAAAATACGACTTCAGCAAGAGAGTGGTCAATGTTTGGAATAGTCTACCTGACTCTGTACTTTCTTCTCCAAACCTGAAACTTTATCCTTAGACTGCCTACTGTTGACCTCACCCCATTCCTAAGAGGTCTGTAAGGGGCGTGCATAAGTGCACCAATGCGCCTACCGTTCCTGTCCTAATGTTCCTTTTATTCGTATCGATTTCATGTATTCATAATCATGTTTATACTTTGTATTTGTTATCTAATACATGATTGGCAAAATAAATAAATAAAATTCTGGCTTTATTCATACATGCTTGTGCCTTTGAGTAGATAAATATAATTCTGGCTTAACTTTTTCTTCATTTTAAAATGTTAATCTGTGTTCAAATGTGTTCGATGTGATTACACAAAAAAATCTTTAATTTGCAAATGAAGACTTCTAAGACAATCTTGCATTTTGCAGTTGGTTGGAGTAGCAACAGTATAATAAGGAGAAGCCCGACGCTGGCTACAATTTGTTCAATACATAGCAGGGACTTATGCCTCTCACTGGCAGGCAACTTCAAAAGAGAGACAGTTAATTTGGGTGATGAAGTTCTCCTTCTTGTTCTATCTCCCTCCCAGAATCATTATCTTATACTAAAAATTAATAGGACTGAGCGATTATATGGAATGGAATACTTCAAAATGCTATTGTAGAAGATGAAAGTATTGTGTCTCTCTGGGTGTGAGCATTCTTGAGAGCAGGAGCCTAGCCTGCGCAAATATTATAAAGCTGGACTCCGAATAATAGCAGAAAGGAGATTTATTTAAGTAGCTACATTAGAGGAATAGGCAAAGCCTCACACCCAGTTAACTGCAATCTGCAAGGAGGAGAGTGTGAAAATGTGCTCTGTGCACATACATACTTACTTCGCATACTCTGCGAAGTAAGTCCAAATCTTGAAAACAAAGAGGGACCCTTTTCTCTTTTCAGTCCATTGGCTGATAGCGTAGGACATGAGAAACTGAAGAATTAATGCCACTGAATTCTCATATCCAATAATTAAATAAAGGGTCCTACTCTAGGGCACAATGCTCATCTCCGTTTCTTGACTTAGGGAGCCAACACTGTCCAAAGACAATTTCCATGGTCATGTGGCCAGCATGGCTATATGCCAAAGGTGCACAGAATGCTATTAGCTTCCACTGAAGTGGCACCTATTAATCTCTCTGCATTGGCATGCTTTCAAACTACTAGGTGGGCAGTAGCTGAGGGAAATAACAGGAGCTCACCTTGTTGTGCCCAAGCTCGGGTCTCCAACTTGGGCTGTCAGCTCTGCAGCTGACAAGCTCCGCGTCTTTAACCGCCATATATACTTATTTATATCTGTATATACTTTAATCCATATATACCTTAACGCTCCCATCCAATAACTATCCCTTGATAAATAAACAATTGCATATACCTGAAGAAATGGCAAAGAACTTTCTCTCCTAGGCTTGGCCCTAACCTATACTAACCTCAACAATATATTTGTAATGGGGCTGGGAGGTTATGCTCAGTCTTTTTATAGCATTTTACTTTTCAATAATTGTGGGATATTTTTTTTTCTGTTTCTAACATAGAATGACATCCAAAGCTGTTTTGAATAGCCTTTAATTTAATTTAATAGGCCCATATACCCATTTATTCCCATTTAAGGATGCTCACCTTTGTTGCTATCACAGTCCTGTCAGGGTTCCAAGCAATAGATCCATATCAAATATTTATCTGGTGAAAACCAACTCTGAAAGATCCCATGGTTTTTCATCTAATTAAATAGCAATAGCAATTATACACCGCTTTATAGTGCTTTACAGCCCTTTCTAAGCAGTTTACAGTGGTTTACAGAGTCAGCCTATTGCCCCCACCAATTTGGGTCCTCATTTTACCGACCTTGGAAGGATGGAAAGCTGAGTCAACCTTGAGCTGGTCAGGATTGAACTGAGCAGTGAATTAACCTGCTATACTGCATTCTAACCACTGTGCTATCATGAATCTTTCTTAAAAGTAAAAGTTTTCCACTCAAGCCCAAACAATCAGTCACATGGCCCATAATCAAGGCAGTGTCTGCTGGTCTAGTGACATCACTCCTCCTTCCTCCGGCCAGGTGTAAGAATGTCCTTGGTTCCCAAAAGTATTTTATTTTGACTATACATCTCCAGCTATCTCTAATCTCCCCTCTCTTTGTGTGGGGCAATACAGAAGCTCCAAGATGGCTTCAGTCAGGCCAGCTTCAGGGTTGACAAGTCCATCAACAGGTCCCCTATCAATATTTGACCATTCTCATGATAAAATAATACAGAAACAAAAGCAAATCAGTATCATCCTATACAAGCTTAACACCCAGCCATGAAATGACCTCCCTCTTTGGCAACATTATTTGCCAGATTAGGTCACAAAGAGCGATCCTTTTGTGTTATCTCTTTTGATTAGCATGAGCTACATATTCAGTGTCCTGGATTTCTTTTTAATCCTTGTATTAATGACACAACAAATAAATCTGTAAACTCACATTGACTGTGATACATATTTTAAGCTCTCCCTAAATTCTGAATTCTTTTCTTACAATTTAATGTGACATTTATACTAACTTAAATTACAGATTGACATAATTACTAATTATCCAAAGAGTAACAAGAGACCAAGTATGTGACAGCACAATTCATCAGATACAAGGCATCTTTTCTTAGCTCAAGAGAAAAGCAATTGAAACCTATTAGTTTATCTGACATATAATTGGTTATTACTTGACTAAATTATTACTACCAAATGTAGAAGATGTAATGTTTGGGGAGAAATAGCTACACAGGAAGTGATACAATTATTCATAAACCAGACTAGTTTTCCTGTGAGATACTCTGTCTCTGCCATGCAGAATTTAATCTAGATACAGAGTCATTTAGACAGTGAGATGAGGAGAATATCAATCTGATTAATAAATAAATAAATAAATAAATAATAATAATATATATGGGTCAATCCCTTGGTTCCAGCTTCAATACATTTTGCTACATTTTCTCATTTACTGAACTGTTCACTGAAACCGATTTCAATTATTTCAGACTGCAGCTACATGTAAAGTAACCCTGGCAACCAATTTATTCCTGCAACAAAGCAAAGGGACAATATATACCTAGGAAGTACTAGGGGTACTTGAACCTTCCTCCTATAACCTGAAAGGAATAAATCTGGATTTTAAATTATGGATCTGAATTTCTTCTAAATAAAAAGAAATAGGAACAGGCTGCCATGGGAAGAAATTGGGATAGTTGAAATATTAAGCAGACTTTTCTCTTTAAAAACTATAGAGAGTGAGAGATGAGAAGAAGGTGTGTAAAATAGCTATTTCTTCCAGTGTTATTTTGCACGTGGCTACAAAATGCTGCACATTTAGCACTACATTAAAAAAAAAAAGTCCTATAATCATGGCAGAAAAGCTGCAAAAAGACAAGGCTCATGAATATTCCACCTATCTTTAGAACAAAGCTATCTACAACTTTACCAGGGCAAATTCAATTTAGAGTAATTTGTTGGCTTCAGAAAACACAAACATGTCAACAACATTTTATCTGAACCGCTTGTGCAAATCCGATGAGAAGAATGTAGTTGTCATGATTGCTTTGACTTGAACAGGGAACTTTGAAAAGAACTGACAAATGTGTAGGAATCTTGAGCAAGAAGAACACAAGAAGCAATAATATAAAAACAGGCAGAGTGCTGAGTAACTCTCATTAATTAGAGATAGATTTCTATCTCTTACTAATACCTGGTCAGCTACTATTAACATAATCAAACATGAATATACTTCAATGGGGAAAAATTTCTCAAACCAATCAATATTTTCCTTTGATTCAAACAGGAGAGAGGGGGGGAAGGGAATCAACCAATTAAAAACTTTTATTTGTTTCTAACACGCTAATTCCACAGAAGCCCAACATAGCAAATTATGAAACAGAACTGCAATTCCCAAAGTAGGTATCCCAGTATTTTTTTGTCATTTGTCAGGGTACCATATTGTTCATTTATAACACGGAATATTCCTACGCCTCATATAACAGTTTAATGTAGATGATAAATGTCATGTAGACAAAATGGAACCAACAATCTTCTGTAAGTCATTAGCAAAAGCCCATGGCACCACCATTCACTTGAAATGAGATGAATACGCAAACGCAGAAAAGGCATCCCACAAAAATAGAAAATAATCAAGGTTATACTCCTTTTCCGTATAAGTCTTTTTCCATTTTTTTTTTAAAAGAGCCCCACTATTGTAACCACATATGACCATGCTAATCATAATCCATTGTTCAAGTTATGCCAATGTAAAACTTTTGTTAGATTAATCTGAATAAAATTAAGAGGCTAACTAATGTCCTTCAGTGTTACCATTTGCCATGACACTTTAAAACCTAAAATCATCAAATAAGAACATTATTTTCATAAATATATTTGTTCATAACTATTTTGTTTCTGTACCTATGCTTGCTGTTGTTAGTCGCGAAGTTGTGTCCAACCCATCACGACCCCATGGACAACGTTCCTCCAGGTCTTCCTGTCCTCTACATCCCCTGGAGTCTGTTTAAGCTCACGTTAACTGCCTCAGTGACTCCATCCAGCCACCTCATTCTCTGTTGTCCCTTTCTTTGTTTGCTCTCAATCTTTTCCAGCATCAGGCTCTTCTCCAGTGAGTCCTTCCTTCTCACTAGGTGGCCAAAGTATTTGATTTTCATCTTCAGGACCTGGCCTTCTAAAGAGCAGTCAGGGTTGATCTCCTCAAGGACTGACCGGTTTGATTGCCTTGCAGTCCAAGGGACTTGGAGGACTGAAAGGCAATAGTTCAAAGGCCTCAATTCTTTGGCGCTCAGCTTTTCTTGTGGTCCAACTTTCATAGCCATACATTGCAAATGGGAAAACCATAGCCTTGACTACATGCACTTTAGTTGGCAGGGTGATGTCTCTGCTTTTAAGTATGTTGTTTTGATTTGCCATAGCTTTCCTCCCAAGGAGCAAGCACCTTTTAATTTCTTGGCTGTAGTCCCCATCTGCAGTGATCTTGGAACCCAGAAAAACAAAATATGTCACAACCTCTATTTCTTCCCCATCTATTTGCCAGAAATTGAGAGGGTTGGATGCCATTATCTTAGTTTTCTTAATGTTGAGTTTCAAGCCAACTTTTGCACTCTCCTTCTTCACCCACATCAAGAAGCTCTTTAGTTTTTCTTCACTTTCTGCCATTAGAGTAGCATCATCTGCATATCTGAGGTAATACCTATGCTACTACCATACATATACAGATACTGGTGTATCAAAAAAACAGACCCCATAGGCAATTTATTGTATAAATTATATTCAATGTTCAAATTGGTTGTTTTCTTTGAAACATTTACTTACTTTTTGATCCCTGACCTTTGAATATTTTTAAGAACAGTAACATTTTCTCTTTAAATATTAATTTAAATTGATAAACATATTGCAATTAGCCTAGGGAAGCTGAGTTTTGGTACTACCCACACACAGACTAAAGACCGCTTCATTGTAGGTAATGGACTATAATCTGCCATGCTGGTCCAGTGAGGGTTGGTTGGTAGATCCTTTATAATTTCCCAGTTGACTAAAAGATGGTAGCTTCTCAAAGCTAAGTTTCCATGCTAAAGAGAGGATTACAAGTTGAACCTTCCACTTCTAGTTTAGCATCCTACTGGCTTATTTGTATCTTTTACACATGTGAACACACACATGTGAACACATGCACGTACACACAAATATAGCATGACATTAAGAATAAAGAAGACACCCGTTGCCTGTGTAGATAATAATACAATCAGTTTTACTAAATGAGTAAAACAAATACAATTATTAACAGTATATGATCCTGATAATTATTACATGGCTAACAAAGTATCTTCTTTTTGAACAATTAAAACTTCACATTTGATATGATTTCATTATAAAAATGGAACATTTCAAAATGGTAAATCTGTAATATTTATGACTAAGTTGCTAGGTTAATCCATTCCAACATGACATTAATGTTTCCAAAACCAAGGGAAGATGCAGAACAGTATTTAGCATCACTGACAATCATACACCTGACTTTCCCCCCAGGTAATATTTAAACTTGTTCCTTAAAAAAACTGGGGACTCTACTTCCTACTTATTGTTAGGAGAAAGTTGACAGATGACAAACCTAAGAAGCACAACTGATATCAAAGGAAGGAAAAATGGCCTGGCGTTTCTGAACCAATCAGCGTATGTTTGCATTGAAACAACTAAAGGATAGTTTTAGTTAACCTTCAATCTATCAATCAAAACTCTGGAATGCAACATAGAAAAGCCATGTACAAGCCATGTACAATTCTCTTACATCCAAATAGTAATGCTTATAAATTTTTTCGTGGTCCACTATTGAATTATCTGTATCTTTCTCAATTTATTTTATCTCCTGATGTTTTCCTCACTCTTCTTACTTTTATTCTCCAGAAGCCTCCAGGTTCTTTTTAAGACAACCTCACAATTGATACACTAGAGAAGGCAGCATCCGCAACCATCCCAACCCCACCTCACCCACTTCAAATTCTGTCCGACGACTATTAAAGGTTTGGCCACTAAGGTTGGCCACTATGTTACCAAATTGGTATCTTTGTCTACAATTAATCATCCATCAAAGGCATTTTATCTGACATTAAAGCCCGTGTCACACTACACCAACAGATGCAAAGAGGATGTAAAACGGACAAAAAAGTGTGCCATCCATTGGAAAACGCGATGCATCCGTTGTGTACTCACTGCATACATTTTTCATACTCTCTATCCGTCCAGCATCCGTCTACTGAGATTTCATCTGCTCAAAAATTTTTTGAGCTGCACAAAACTTTTTGAGGGATGAAGTATCCAACGCGTCCGTTCTACATTTGCTACAAATACGGGGAACATCCATTATACGTCCGCTGTCATCCGTCCGCTATATCTGCTAGGCATCCGCTGCGCATCTGCGCAACTCAAATCCGCTCCAGCAGAAAACGGACATACGCCACAGGGAGGAAGCGAAACGGACGCGGAATGGACATATAGCGTTAGTAGCACGGACGTAGAAAGGATGAAAGCGGATGTAGCTCGGATATAAAGCATTAAAACGGAAAAAACGTTCGTACAGAGGACGTATCTCAGATATTTAGGATGTCTGGAGGATGTCTAGAGGATGCAGAAGGACACCTAGAGGAAAAATGATATTTCCTATAAAAAGGGGGAGGAAATCACCTGGATCTCACTTTCACCCCAGCAGCCGAGGGGTACAGACCTCTTCACCCTTGCTCTTGCTCTTCAACATCATCCATTGATCTCCACCATGGATCATCACATGCTCCTTTTGGTAGCCACCATCATTCAACACCAGAACCAAGCCCTCTTCAGGCTCTTTCACCTTTTCTATGGGAAGAAAAGGAGGCGGCCAAGAAGTGTCTGGGTCTGACGATGGATCGGGAGAAGAGCAGAGTTTGGACTGTATGACAAGCTGATGGTGGAGCTGAGAAACGAAGACACTCGTGCATTCCAGAACTTCAGGAGAATGCCTCCAGCCATGTTTGACAAAGTTGTGGAGTGTCTGAGACCAAGGTTGACCAAGCCGAGCACCAACTTCCGGCCCAGCCTGGACCCTGGGCTGAAGGTGGCACTGACTCTGTGCCACCTGGCCTCCGGAACCACATACAGAAACATGCAGTACGCCTGGAGGGTGCCACACAACACCATCAGCATTGTGGCCAGAGAAGTGGTGCAGGCCATCATCGAAGAATACCTGGAGGAGCTCCTCCAGTGTCCCACCACTGAAGAAGGGTGGAGGAAAGTTGCAGAGCAGTGGTATGAGAAGTGGAACTTCCCGCACACCGTTGGAGCCATAGATGGGAAGCACGTGGCCTGCAAAGCTCCAGTCAAGTCAGGGTCCACTTATTTCAACTACAAGGGTTTCTTCAGTATCATCCTCTTCGCCATGGACGATGCTGACTACAAGTTCATGTACATCGATGCTTCAGGCAATGGGTCAGCTTCAGATGCCCAGGTATACAATGCCAGTGACCTCGAGGAGGGGCTGGAACGCAACCTCCTCATGGGCTTTTCAGATCCAGACCCCCTACCCAATGACACACAAGATGTGCCCTACTTCATCGTGAGTGGTGATGCCTTCTCCCTCAGAACCTACCTCATAAAGCCCTACACTTCCAGATGCCTCACCCGTGAAGAGAGGATCTTCAACTACAGGCTGTCCAGGGCAAGGCGGGTGGTGGAGAACGCCTTTGCCATCCTGGCCAACAGGTTCCAGGTACTTCTCACCACCATGCAGCATCGCCCAGAGACCATGAGGAGCATCGTGGAAGCTTGCTGCATCCTGCACAATCTCATGCGCACCCGTTACCCAGTGTTGCAGAACAGGCTCGTGGACCTCCGACAAGGCAATGGGGACATGTAGCCTGGGGAATGGAGAGAAGGGCAAAACCTGATAGACACTCAGGATGTACCAGGTCACAACAGAGCTTCACGTGAAGGGAAGAAGCAGCGCAACCTCCTGAAACACTGGTGCAACTCCCCAGCTGGAGCAGTGGAGTGGCAAGACAGGATGGTAGATGCTTAATGGATGCTTCCTTCAGCCTGTCTCATCACAATGATGAGATTCTGCCATGTATGTTGAGTGGCCTTACAATGAATAGGTCATTATTAAAGAGTTTTGTTTATTTTGAAATGTGTGGATCAATGATTAAATTGTTATTGATAATAAAGGGCCATACAGTCCCACTATGCTTGCACTGGAGGTTTATCTATCCCACAGCTATTACCCATCCCACAGGTATCCCTGCCCATCCCACAGCTATTACCCATCCCACAGGTATTCCTGCTCTTCCCATAAGCATGCAAAGGCTTAACCATTTTCTAAAACTTTCCACCAACACTTTATTAAGTAAAAGAAATGACCCAAGTGTGTGAAGCAAAGATAACCTTTATTAATAACAGTTAAGTAAAGTGTAGGACTTTATTTAAAAAGCAAAAGGAACCAAGAAAGGTGTCCCAAGCAAAGATAGTCAACAGGTAACAACTCTGGCAATGTTCTCAGTCACTCTGAGGCATGTTCATGGTCTCAGGTATAAAGGGTCCAGGGACTGTGGAGGTGGCAGTGGCTGGAGTGCTGGCCTGTGGTGCCATTGGGGTGCCTGGCCCCGAGAGGACAACAGGAGATGATGTGTGCAGGAAGCTCTCAGAAAGCTGGCTCAGCCCAGTGAGGTTGAGAGGCCCTTCATCCAGGACCTGGGAAGTCAGGCACAGGACCAATGAAAGATGTTCTGAAGCCGGGCTTGGCTGTGGGGTGGAGGAAGGAGTGTAGTGGGGATGTCTGGTGTGCAGCTGGGCGAGGTGAGGCATCTGTGGCATGCGAGGAAACATCTGTGATGTCGGTGGCATCAGTGACATCTGTGGCATCAGTGGCATCTGTGGTGTCGGTGGCATCTGTGGTATCTGTGGTGTCTGTGGCATCGGTGGCACCTGTGGCGTGCGAGGAACCTGTGCCTGGACTGGGAAGGGCTGCCTGTGCTGCTGGAACTCCTGGTAGCCGTAGCCTTGATAGGGGAGGGGCTGTTGAAAGCCTTGGAAAGGGCTGTGACATCGCGTGGGGTGGAGGAGCAGACCTGGAGTGGGTGGGAGCAGGTTCAGCTGGGCTTGGAAGGTGATGCAGCAGCGCCGTGATCCTCTCCTTCATCACCTGGTAGTGGGGCTCGGGCATGTCCATGAGGGTCTGGATCACGTGGGTGAGGAAGGGCTTGTGGTTTGAGGATGGAATCTCGAAGTGTGCCAGCTGAGAGAGGAGATCTGCGCTGGTCTTAATCGTGTCCCTGATCTCCAGCAGGACAGTGTGGCTCTGTCCCTCCAGTCTGCCTCTCTGCCTGCTTTCTGTGGAGGTGGAGCTGGGGGTGGATGTGGGTTGGTCCCTGGTGGTCGCTGCTTCTTCTTGCTCCATGTGTGTGAGAGAATCCTCCACGTCCTCCAGCATAGGGTGTGCAGCTGTCGGGGGGGGGTCTCTGTCGGGGGGCGCTCTGTGGACACCTGCCTGGACACGGTCGCTGTCTCCTGGCCAGAAGAGGACTGGCTGTCTGTGGGCTGCCTGAGAGTGAGGGTAGACAGAGGGGCTGCTCCTCGGTGGCGGACCTCACCCTCCAGGAAGCTGCACTTTGCTATGACGTAGCTCTCCCGGTCGGTGAGCTTGACCGCGGCCTGGCCAGACTTCTTCAGGTGCAGCTTCCCGTACCTGGTGTGCATATGCTTCCACCACCCGAGGAGGACATCTGAAGTGTAGCCCAGGCTCTGTGCCTTCTGTCTCCAAGCCGCCTGCTTCCACTTGGTGTCGCGATAGAGCCTGTGGCCCTTCCTCCACAGGTACTCGTTCTCCCTCAGCCATTCCAGCACCTCCTCCTTATGGTCTTCGGAAATGGACTACTGTTTCCTCTCTCCCTTCTCCTTGCCTTGCCTCTTCCTCCCTCTGGCAGGGGCTTCAGGGCCTTCAGCAGCAGGGCTTTGAGGGTCTTGGGGCTGGTCCACCACAGCAGCAGCAGCAGGAGAAGCACCACCAGCAGCAGGAGAAGCACCAGCAGCAGCAGCAGCAGCAGCAGCAGTAGAGTCAGCGCCAGGGGGTGGGATGGTGGATCTATTCCTCTTGCCAGGTCTGGCAGAAGATGGAACAGGCTTCCTCTTCTTCCCCATGGTCTCTGATGAAGATGTGTCTGGCAGCAGGTCTTTCCTCTGAATGCTGGCCTCATGCGAGCTGCCTCCTTTTATATCCGTGTAAAATATCCATATAAAATATATATATTTTATAAATTTATAAAAATATAAATTTATATTTATATACATATACATCCGCTACGCATCTGCTATGCATCCGCGTCATCCGCTATGCATCCGCTCTTTCCGCTACACGTCCACTTTGTTATGCTCCCCCGGAAGCCCTGCGGACGTGCCATCTGCTTTCATCCGCTAGGCTTCCGTTGAGCATCCGTTTTACATTTGCGATACGTACTCCCCCGTCTGTTCTTTTCCGTTCTGTTTATGCAAATTTTTGCCCTTTTTGAGAGCGGATAAGAACGGATGGAGCCACCCTGGATTTTTGGCCGTCCGCTGTGCCCTTTTACATACGTTTTGCATCCGTCGGGCGATGTGACCTAGCCTTAGGCAGCTCCAGACTGGAAAGCAGATTAAAAGGACCCTCCAAATTCTTTTAGTTGGGGGAAGGATTAGAAAGACTTTTGAGTGCCATTCTCTTCTCCCACTTCCACCCCAAATGTGAATTTTTCTATGACTGCAAAAGCAGGATAGAAATGCAACAGATCAATAAATATAAGAAAAATATGAACTTTTTAAAGAAACCCTCAATGTTTAAGAGTACCTATTCACAGCACTCTTTTTATCACCCCAAGTTAATATTTATACAGATAAAGTATTACTCAAGGTGTTGTATCGTTCTACCTGGTAACAAATTCAACAAAAAAACAATGTAAAGAACTAGGAAGGGACAAGGTTCTAGGCAACTAGGAAACATATTACAATGAGTACCATTACTGCATCATTAAAAGTTGTCAATTTTTTTTTTGCTATTAGGTGTATTGTCATAAAGGCAAATCATTAAAGCTTCTCTATTAGGATGCCAAGGACACAGTCCATTTAACAAATGAATAAGGGAGCTTGCAAAATTGGTAAAATATAAATGAATTCATCACTTCACTTATGGGAGAAGAAAAAGGGCATTGGTACTTACCTGATACGCCCATTCTCTGTGAGTTGTGAAGAGCATCCAGAAGTGGAAGGTGCTTCAGTCTCTTCTGGAAAGGCTGGGCTTAAAACTCTGGGGCACTCCTCCTCCTCCATGGGACACCTCCCCAGCATCCCCCAGTTTTGCAAAGACTGAGTGCCAAAGTCCAGAACTCATCACCTAATCTAGATCCCTGACTGGAACGGAACCCCACCGGAAAGAAATGGGTGGGGCTGGATGCTCTTCACAGCTCACAGAGAACGGGCATATCAAATAAGTACCAAAGCCCTTTTTCCCATGAGCTGTTCAGAGCATCCAGAAATGGGACACACCAAAGCTTGGCCTGTCCTTAGGGAGGGTCTCCATCTGGATCAAAATCCACTCCTAAATTCTGTGGACCCTCTGCAGGACTCTTCTGCCAAATGAAGCATCCACTGAGGCATAGATATCAATTTTATAATTTCTGACAAAGGGAGATGGTGAAGCCCGAGGTGCCACTCTGCAAATTTCGTCTATGGAGGCCAGTGTGGCCCTTGCTGCGGATGTTGCCGCACTCCTTCTTGATTGGGCTGTAATGCCCTTAGGAACTGAGATGGACTGGCATTCGTAACTTTTAGCTATGGTGGCTCTCAAACATCTACTGATGGTCATGGATAACACCTTTTGTCCTAAAGTGGATGGGTTGAAAGGTAGAAATAGAGCCTCAGATTTTCTAAATGCCGCTGTGCGGTCTAGATAGATGCATAAGGCCCTTCGCACGTCAAATCTATGCCATTGATGCTCCAGTCTATGAGACTGTTTCAGACAAAAATTTGGAAGGACCAACTCCTGCGCTCTGTGGAAGGCTGAATTTACTTTAGGAGTGAACGATGGATCCAATCGGAGAATCACTCTGTCCGCATGAAACATGCACAAGTCCTTATGCATTAACAATGCTGCCAATTTGGAAATCCTCCTTGCTGATGTGATTGCAATTAGGAAGGCCACCTTATATGTCAAGGATTTGAAACTAATGGTTAGAGGCTCGAACGGGCCAGTTGTAAGTGCGGTTAACACCTCATTGAGGTCCGAGGTGGGATAGCGGTGAATTACAGGAGGTCATAATTTTGCAGCACCGTTAAGAAAGCTGCGGACATGTGTATGGTGAGCTATGGAATGGAGGTCATCCCAGGCTATCACTGAGGCTAAAACCACCACCTTTCTGTGTAAAGCATTTGGAGATAGGCCCTTGGTCAACCCCTCTTGTAAAAAGTCCAATAATTGTCCTATTGATGGGGCAATTGGTTCGATCTTAAACCCCTGACACCAGTGACAGAAAGAGGACCACGTGGCCTTGTACATACGATTTGTTGATGCCTGTCTGAATGCTTGAATCGTGGCAATAGCATCCTCTGAAATTTGTTGGGCCCTTAAACAGCTCCGCTCAACCTCCATACGGCTAGACTGAGCCATCGTGGGTTTGGGTGAAATATCGGCCCTTGGGAGAGGTAAACCTTTGACGGTGGAATTTTCCAAGGTTTTCTCGACAGGTCCTGTAAGTCTGCGAACCACGTTTGCCTGGACCAGTAAGGAGCGACCAATATCAATTCCGCTCGTTCCTCCAACAATTTCTGGATCAACCTGGGAATTACCGGGAGTGGAGGAAACACATATAGAAGTCCGGGAGGCCACTGACATCACAGAGCGTTGACGGCCTCTGCCCCCTGAGTCGGCTACCTTGAAATATACTGGGACAATTGGGCGTTGAGAGGAGAGGCAAATAGATCAATCACCGGTTGCCCAAACCTCCGCACTGGTTCCTGGAAGACAGACGGTTGTTTGGGCCACTCTGCTTGATCTATCATGGCCCTGGTTAGCCAGTCCACTTGTGTGTTTAAGGCTCCTGCTATGTGTTCTGCCTTGAGCGAAAACAGATTGGCCTCGGCCCACTTGAACAACTTGGCTGTCTCCAGCATCAGAAGTTTGGAATGGGTACCCTCCTGTCTGTTTACATGGGCCTTAGTTGTGGTACTGTCTGTCAAGACCAGAACGTGGCGTGAATGGAAAAGAGGTAGAAAACTGCATAAGGCCAGGTGAACTGCTCACAGCTCCAACAGGTTGATGCTTTGTGATTGTTCGGAAATAGTCCAAATTCCCTGCGCAGTGTATCTAATTTTGCTTGATGTCTGGAAGATGACAAAATTAAAATATCTTCCAGATAACATTGTAAGCAAACAGATTTGATCCTGAGTGAGGCAGCCAAAGCCGCTAGGACCTTGGAAAAAGTCCTCGGGGCCAAAGCCAGACCGAATGGTTGGGCGATACATTCGTAGTGCCGATCACAATAGCAAAATCTAAGATATTTGTAGTGAGCAGGTCTAATTGGTATATGTAGATATGCCTCTGTGAGATCTATAGAGGTCATGACATCATTCTCTCTGATGCTGAGCAGAATGGACTATAGAGTAGTCATCTTGAATTTTTGATAAACCAATGATCTCTTCTCATGGGACATTTGAGGTCCAGAATTGCCCTCCAGCCCACCCCCTGAACTCTTTGGGACCACAAACAATAGAGAATAACAGCCTTGACCCCACTGTTCAGATGAGACCTCTCTAATGGCCCGAGTACGCAGAAGATGATAGCCTCCTGCATCAACGCCCTCTTAATGGGGTCTGTGGACCTAGGGCTCCTAATGAAAAAGTTTTTGGGGGAGGATTAAAAGTCTAGCACCAAGCCAAACCTAATAGTGTCCCTGACCCACGCATCAGAGGTGGAGCTGTCCCATTGATCATCAAACAATTTTAGCCGCCCTCCAATGGGAACTGCTGTCAAGGACTCACTTGGGGATACGAAAAAATCGGCCTCTGGTGCCTCTGGGGTTTCTTCTGTTTTGGCTTCCCCGCTGACCTCTATTGGAAGATTCAGACCTATCCTGTCTAGAACTGGGCCTGTAGCCTGATGTTCTCTGAGATCTGGGAACATATGGATCTTGATAGTAGGGCCGAAAGGAACCCCTTCGAAATGACTGGGGCGTTCTGTTTTCAGACCTCCGAAAAAGAGGGGGAAGCACTTTTTTCTTGTTTCTATTCTCTATAAGGAGTGGCTCCAAGACACTGCCAAATAATTTATCCCCCGATATTGGGGCTGATGCCAGCTTGCATTTATGCTTGGTATCTGCCTGTCAATGTCTGAGTTGTAGCAGTCTCCGTGCTGATATGTGAGATGCTATGGACCTAGATGAGAATTTGACTGCATTAAATGTGGCGTCGGTGGAAAATTCTGCCGCTGCAATAATTTTAGCTATGTCCTGGTGGGCTCTGACATTTGACGCCGGCAATATATCCCTCAAGTGGAAGAGCCATCGTAGGGAGGACCGTATAAAAAAAGACACCACTGCAACTGCCCTAATGGCCCAGGTGTCAGAAACGTTTGCCCTATGGAGTGCCAACTCTGCTCTCTTTTCTTCCGGTCTCAGGGCTTCCTCAGCCTCGTTGGGAAAGATTGAAGAAGAGGCTAGTGCCACAGTGGGCTCATCCACCTCCAGCGTTTTGAGAAAATTTGAAAACTCTGGTGCCAAATTAAAATATAATTTATCGTACCCTGTTGGGGTTGGGTATGATGCTGCTGATGCCCATTGATTTTGTACTAATTCAGCAAACATACGAGGGACAAGAATAGTTTCCACTTCATGAGCCGGTTGTGAGAATATTAGATGCTCAGATTCGTCCTGAGACCCTGTTGACAATGGATGAGGGTTTGATTTGCCTAGTTTAGCGGTGTTCTTTGCCTTGAACAGTAAAGATTTAAAGAGGTGCAGGCGAAAAAGGCCAGAAAAGGTAGATTGGTCCGGAATGAGGCCTTCATTGTTTGACATTTCTCGTTCTAGTGGTTCATCCTCTGACAACTTCAAGTCCATCTGATGGCTCGACCCCCCCTCAATGGGAAAATCCTGATCCTCAAATTCCACCTCCTCCCGAAGACCCGGGGTTGGTATGACAGGAATATTGGGGAATACCTGAGTTTGATGTTGTCCCATATGCGCAAAGGATCGAGCGGACAGGGATCCCGCATCCAAAGTGGCCGAGAAGTGTCTGGTCTGGATGGATTGCTGAACTGCAGCCACAATGCCCCTTTGAATCGCCATCTCCATCCATTGCCTCATTTTGATGGGAATAGCCTCAGGTAATCCCTCCTCCTGTCTTAGGCCAGCGACCCTAGGGGTGAAGGTTGCCTCTGGGATTAGCCAGGCAGTGCTCATTGGAGGAGATGTGCCAATGGGAGATTGTCCAGAAATAGCCTGCCTGGGCTGGGTAGATAAGTCCAAGGGCCCCAACAATGGACTTGGATCCTGATCCAATTGTTGTGTCATAGCCATATTGTCTGCCTCCCTGGCTCGTTTCTGCAATTGCCTTTGCAAAGCTAGGTGCCGTCTATTGGCATCCTTATCTGCAGCCTTGGCGGACATTTTGGTGCCCACTGGCTTATCTCGGGATTTATTTATCTTAGAGAGGAAAGCGTTGTCACCTTCCATTGTGGATGAATGATTCTCTTGCCTCTGACTTTAATTTTTATTTTTTTAATTATTATTATTAATATTATTGTTATTAATATGTGTACTTTGGGGTGATGCCTTCCCCTGTGGTTGAAAGTAGAACGCTCCTCCGGGAGAATAAGTCTATATACATACATACATACACACACACACACACACACACATACATACATACATATAGTATTCAGCTTTGTTTGGGTATTGTCCCATGTCATCATAGCTGTGCTTTTAAAGATGTAGCAATGTTTCGGCAGAATCTCATCTGCCATCATCAGGCTTCTGTAAAAACACAGAAGCCTGATGATGGCAGATGAGATTCTGCTGAAACGTTGCTACAACTTTAAATGCACAACTATGATGACATGAGAAAATACCTGAACAAAGCTGAATACCATACATGTAAGTACCCGCAAAAACTTAAGAATATGTGTGTGTGTGTGTGTGTGTGTGTGTGTGTGTGTATATATATATAT
>BLBF01000025.1:4573926-4607027 GCA_015471245.1 Laticauda colubrina | reverse complement strand
ACATATATATATATATATATATATATATATATATATATATGTTTTTTTAGGCTTTCGCAGGTACTTACTTGTGTGCTGTTCAGCTTCCTTCGGGTATTATCCCACGTCATTGTAGTTCTGTTAAAGTTGTCGCAACATTTCAGCAGAATCTCATCTGCCATCATCAGGCTTCTTCATGGATGTGTGTCTCACAGTTCCTGGTTTCAAATTCGAGGCTGGTCCATTCTGATTGGCTAGGAGCCTGGGTCTGTGTTCATTGGACTTGGAGTTTGATTGATTGGTGTTTCTGGTTTCTTCTGTCTGTTTTGTGGCTTTGATTGGCTGGCAACCCTCTGTTCTTGTGTTGGAGGCTTTCAGTGCAGCTTGGCTTCGTGTGAAAGGACGGCTGTTATTCATTAGCAAGTTGGGTTTCACCTGGGTGCCTGGTGGGGGGGTGTTTGAGTTGGAGGCATCAGAGGGAGTCTGTCTGTGCTCAGGTGTGGGGGTGTTTGAGTTGGAGGCATCAGAGGGAGTCTGTCTGTGCTCAGGTGTTTGTCTGTTTTGTGTTGTGGAGATCTTTCTATTTGAGAGTGCAGGTTTCCAAATGGTTGACATCAACTTCAATGACACTAAAACTCTAGCCACTATAGAAAACCCCAACCACAGAATCATCAGAGAAGCCATAGAGATTGAAAAAAGATCTGAAAGCATGAATAGAAGAGATTATTCCAGCAGACTGTCAATCATTTGGATTGACAAAATCCACAAAACAGACAGAAGAAACCAGAAACACCAATCAATCAAACTCCAAGTCCAATGAACACAGACCCAGGCTCCTAGCCAATCAGAATGGACCAGCCTCGAATTTGAAACCAGGAACTATGAGACACACATCCATACAGAAGCCTGATGATAGCAGATGAGATTCTGCTGAAACGTTGCTACAACTTTAACAGAACTACAATGACGTGGGATAATACCCGAAGGAAGCTGAACAGCATATATATATATATATATATATATATATATATATATATATATATATATATACACACACACACACACACACACACACACACACACACACACACACATACATATGCATGCCCATATACATAGACGTATGCCTATATCTATATGTATAACTGTGCATATGGTAAACAGTATCTAAGGGTCCCCAACAAGGGAAATCCCCAAGCACTCCAAACAAGAATTTTCTGGATCCCTGGTCCCCAACAAGGGAAACCAGCTTTACAGGATCTGATGTGGATTCTTTCCTGTCAAAACAAAATGTCCCGCTGTTTAAAATGGCACTTGCGGCTTTACTCCAAAGAAATGATCCAAAGGCAATTGCAAGGAAATGCCTGTTTAATGACTAGCCTGCTTATCCAATGTCAGCCTGACAAGGGAGAGCTAAACCCAGGGAGAACGAAGTGGGAAGGTACTGCCCTGGTCCCCAAAAAGGGAAACCAGTGGGGAATGGCGCCTGTGATATTTAGACGCGAACTTGAGCCAGCTGTTGAAAAAGGTGGGAAGCCAGAATCTCCACTGCTAATGTCTGAGAAGTCTAACGAGCTGCTGCTGCTGAGGCTCTAACTTGCGAGTTAAATGCTTCTGTCACATGAAACAGCAAGGTAAATTGACCCACGGCTGTGAGCGCTCCACTACGACTGCAGAGAAGACAATCGGAAAGTTAGATAAGGTAACTGCCTGAGGCTCTGCTAGTTACAAAGAAACTGTTTTTAAACTGATCGAGGCAACCTAATAGAGGCACAAGCCTGAAAAATGACAAATTAAATGGGGAAGATTTTTACAAGCCGAAATAACCCAAGAGCAAACCTGAATCAGAAAACCGTTCCAGTCAGGGAGTGCACAACCTCTTACCACGAAGGCTGAGCTAAAACTGGGGGACACTGAGGAGGAGTCCCGTGGAGGAGGAGGAGCATCCCGGAGGTTTCAGCCCAGCTTTTCCAGAAGAGACTGAAGCACCTCCCACTTCTGGATGCTCTGTATAGCTCATGGGAGAAAAGCATGAATGGAAAGGTAATGGATGTTTGATAGCTTTCGTTTCCTGTAATCTCAATTAAAGCTGATGTTTTACAGGCTGTTTTGATAATCCCTTCCTGAATTTTCTTTAAAAACTGTCTCCAATCTTCTAACTAGATCAGTGCTGAAAACTAAGTGTCAGCTCTTCTAAGGATATGTGTATTTGGGGATATGTATATGAAGTAATAATAACACATATTTTTGATGGAAAACTATTCCACCAAAACTATTCATTAATTCACTGAATACTCTGTACTGTCAGATTCAAATGCACATAACACTCATTTCTTAATTAATGAACCTAATGACAAAATTATTTTTTAGCAGCACAACTCTAAGCTGTATTGTAATTTAAATTTCAATATTTTTCTCTTTCCAAAATCTGTCTTTTGTCATATATAATTGGAGGAAGGAATGAGCAAATCTACCATTCTGAGTACTGTTCTCAAGCAAAAGTAACAAATTCATAATCTGGCTGCCAAACTCTTATCACTCTTGAGAGAATTGATACTATTTCTGTAGTGTTTGTATACAACTGTATTTGCTCAAATTAAAAGAGAACAATAGCTTCTACAGAGACTGAATATGGCTTCATATGCATTCAGCAACTAAAGAGAGCATCGCTTGATGAAGCAATGAAGCAAAATAATGTGTATTATGCAGAGACAGTTTGCTCTGTATAAGAATTCCAGGAATATTAGCTCACCATTAAATACACAGTCAGGACTAGAATCCTGGCAGATGAAGCAATCAAAGGTCCAAGTACATTTGTTGTTCTCATCTTACACACCCTTAAAGCCAATTTCTAAACTTGAAAGTTGGGGTGGGATAGCCTTGTGTGAGGTTCATGTTTAAGCCAAATGGCCTGATTTACACTTCCTAGAATTATTATTTTTTGTTTTTCTACCATTGCGGATTTCAAGAGTTCATGAAGTATATATAAGATTATATGGAGCTCTCTGAACACTATTTTGGATTCTTCTCTGGCGAAGACATAAGGTTGCTATTTTGCACATTTTTTTGTACTATCTTTGATATTTTCCCCGCAAGGGAGTTAAGTTACATACATGAATACCAAAAGTTGACGGGTCAGTTAAGAAGTTAAAGCAAGTTTCTGAAATATCTGGAGGTTATCTGAAAAAGCAGAATTCAAATGGCTGGTGCTTCTACATCAACTGCTTTCCTGAGGATCCACTGAGCATTGCAGAGGATTCTGTGAAATATTTTTCTTTATTCATTGACTTCCTCTTTGAGAAAATACTGAACCAAGCAACTGGGAGTAAGAGATAGTGGAGTATCAGTAAACCTGAATTCCAGAAAAGATTACTAAATCCTACAGAATGTATCATTCAGGAAGTTTGGTGAAAAAAAGCTTCTCCCATGGTATGTAATCACTAAATTAAAACCTTTCTAAATTCCAAAAACACATATGAAGAGCTGGACAGATAAATAATTTGACTGAAAGCCACTTCAGTCTAAATTGCACTATACTGTGGACCAGTGATTTTCCCATAAAATCTGATTATGCAGACTAACAGAATGCAAATGACATAAAGTCTAAGTAATATATATGCCATTAGTTCCCTGTATAGAGTGTTCACTCATTTCCAAAGTGTTTCGAGCTACTTAATTGAAGTTTAGTGCTGCAAAAGAACAATGCAAACAAGCATGTTAATATTAACATTTCACCAAACTGCTTAAGATGCATTTTCCTTCCAACCTTTGAATTAGAGAAGTAGCAATACGTTTTGCTAGAAGGCATTATAAAATACAGCACAGCTATGATTACTTAATTTTTTTTTTAAATCTACCTTTGGTTAACAAAGTAAAATGAAATAAACAAAGAATTATGTAAGTCCTTCATTCTTCCAGCATATGGTTTACATACCATATAGACAGAGGCAATTAAACTGATTTATTGCTAGTTATACCCATGCACAGGAATTTTCTCAAGTAATGGTTAGTACCTCCCACGAGTTAGATAAGGGTCAACAGAATTCAAGGGAGGCTTGGATTTAACTCACTTGTAGCTATATATGGATTCTAGGCTGATCCCTCTTTTAACTCTGCCCCCAGAACTGCTTCCCCTACAGTTCTTTGCTCATTTAGCATTATCACACATTGAAAAACCCTAAGTCAAACAAAAGCAAAAAGAGGACAGCCTTTCTATCAAAATGTATTGAGAAACGATTTTCTGTTATCCAGAAATTTTACTAGGGATCCCAAAGAACTGAAAAGTACTTTTACCTAAAACATGTCAGAACACATTGGCAGATGTGTTAAAAAGATGTATTCCTTTTATCACTAAAGGCTAGGTCCCACTGGCCAACGTATGCAAAAAGTATGCATAAAGCGGATGAGCAAAATTTTGGGGGTGGCTCCATCCGTTGTCATCCGCTCCCAAAAGTGGCAAAAATTTGCATAAACAGAATGGAAAAGAACAGAAAAGAACGGATGTGGGTAGTACGTAGCGGGGATGATAAACGGATGTTCATAGGAAACCTAGCGGATGACAGCGGATGGAAGCGGATGACACATCCGAAGGGGTTCCAGGGGAGAATTGCGAAGCGGACGCAGAGCGGAAGGAGTGGATGCATAGCGGATGAAGCGGATGCATCACGGACGCCTATAGGAAGCAAAGCGGATGCCGCACGGATGTATATTGGATGCAAAGCATTCACTGCGCATGCGGGGAGTATGAATTGCATCAGCTCCGCGGATATAAAAGGATGCAGCACGCATGCAGTCAGCATTCAGGGGAAAGACGTGCTGTCACATACATCTGGGAGGAACACCATGGTCCGTCAGTCAGGGAAAAAGAGGAAGCCTATGCCTACTCATTCCAGCCCTGGCAAGAAGGCCAGAACCAGCATCTCACCCCCGGCCCTGACTCTGAACTTGCTCCTGCTGCTGCTGCTGCTGTGGTAGACCAGCCCCAAGGTCCTCAAAGCCCAGCTACTGAAGGCTCTGCTGCTCAAGCCCCTGAAGGCCCTGCTGGCTCCAAGCCCTGAAGGCCCTGCTGCTCAAGCCCCTGAAGGCCCTGCTGCAGCCCCTGCCAGAGGGAGGAAGAGGCAAGGGATGGAGAAGGGAGAGAGGAAACAGTATACCGTTTCCGAGGAGCATGAGGATGAGATGCTGGAATGGGTGAGGGAGAATGAGTACCTGTGGAGAAAGGGCCACAGATTGTATTGCGACACCAAGAAGAAGCAGGCAGCTTGGAGAGACAAGGCAGAAAGCCTGGGGTACACTACAGATGTACTCCTGGGATGGTGGAAGCACATGCACACCTGGTATGGCAAGCTACGCCTCAAGAAATCCGGGCAGGCTGCTGTCAAGCTCACTGACCGGGAGATGTACGTCATGGCCAAGTACAGTTTCCTGGAAGGTGAGATCCACCACCGAGGAGCAGCTCCTCTGACACCCCTCTCCCTCAGACAGCCCACAGACAGCCAGTCCTCTTCCAGCCAGGAGACAGCTACCATGACCAGGCAGGTGTCTTCAGAGGGCCCCAATGCAGAGACCCCCCCGACAGCTGCACTCCCCATGCCGGCGGACTTGGAGGATCCCCTGTCTCAAATGGAGGAAGAAGCAGCAGCCACCAGAGGCCAACCCACACCCACACCCATCCCCAGCTCCACAAGATGCAGACAGAGAGGCAGACTGGAGGGCCAGAACCACAGTGTCCTGTTGGAGATCAGGGACACAATGAAGACCAGCACAGAACTTCTCTCTCAGCTTGTCCACTTGGACAGAGCATCCTCGGGCCGCCACACCTTCATCACCTACGTGAGCCACACCCTCAGGGACCTGCCCGAGGCCCAGTACTAGGTGATGAAGGAGAAGATAACAGCACTTCTGTACAACCCTCAAGGCCCAGCTGAAGCTGCTCCTACCCAGTCCAGGTCTGCTCCTCCACCCCAGGCAATTTCATAGCCCTTCCATGGCTTTCAACAGCCCCTCACCTTCCAAGGCTACGACTACCAGGACTCCCCACAGCAAAAACAGACCTTCCCAGTCCAGGTCCATGTTCATCGCATACCACAGATGCCACACCTCACCCAGCTGCAGACCAGACAGCCCCACTACACTCCTCCTTCCTCCAACCCACAGCCAAGCATGTCAATGGACAATCTGTCATCAGTCTTGGGCCTCACATCTCAAGTCCTTGATGAGGGGCCTCTCAACCTCACGGGACTGAGTCAGCTCTCGGACAGCTTCCTGAACACACCATCCCCTGTTGTACTCTCGGGGCCAAGCACCCCAATGATGCCTCAGACCAGCAGTCCAGCCACAGCCAACTCCACAGTCCCTGGTCGATTGACAGCTGAGACCATGGACATGCCTCAGAGTGACTGAGAATAGTGCCAGAGACTGAGTTGTTACCTGTTCACTTTATCTTTGCTTAAGACACTTTATTTGGTTCATTTTGCTTTTTTTAATAAAGTCATAAAGTTTACCTAAGACAGTTAATAAAGGTTATCTTTGCTTAACACACTTAATTCAGTTTACTTGGTTCATTTTGCTTTTTTAATAAAGTCATAAAGTTTACCTAAGACAGTTAATAAAGGTTATCTTTTCTTAAGACACTTGGTTCATTTTTTTACCTTAGTAAAGTGTTGGTGAAAACTTTTAACAAATGGTTAAGCCTTTGCATGCTTGTGGGATAGATAAGGATAGTTGTGGGATAGATAAACCTCCAGTGCAAGCATAGTGGGACTGTATGGTCCACCATCCCAGCTGCCACACATATGGACCTTTATTATCAATAACAATTTATTCATTGATCAACACATTTTAAAATAAACAAAGCTCTTCATTAATGCCTTATTCATTGTAGGACCACTCAACATACATGGCACAATCTCATCAGTGTTATGCGACAGGCTCAAGGAAGCATCCATTAATCATCTATCATCCTGTCTTGCCACTCCACTGCTCCAGCTGGGGAGTTGCACCAGTGTTTCAGGAGGTTGCGCTGCTTCTTCCCTTCATGTGAAGCTCTGTTGGGACCTGGTACATCCTGAGTGTCTATCAGGTTTTGCCCTTGCCTCCATTCCCCAGGCTCCATGTCCCCATTGCCTTGTTGGAGGTCCACGAGCCTGTTCTGCAACACTGGGTAACGGGTGCGCATGAGATTGTGCAGGATGCAGCAAGCTTCCACGATGCTCCTCACAGTCTGTGGCTCATGCTGCATGATGGTGAGAAGTACCTGGAACCTGTTGGCCAGGATGCCAAAGGCGTTCTCCACCCCCCGTCTTGTCCTGGACAGCCTGTAGTTGAAGATCCTCTCTTCATGGGTGAGGTATCTTGAACTGTACGGCTTCATGAGGTAGGTTCTGAGGGAGAACACGTCATCACCAATGATGAAGTAGGGCACATCTTGTGTGTCATTGGGTAGGGGGTCTGGATCTGGAAAACTCATGATGAGGTTGTGTTCCAGCCCATTCTTGAGGTCACTTTTGTTGTATACCTGGCCATTTGAAGCTGACCCGTTGCCTGAAGCATCGATGTACATGAACTTGTAGTCAAGCTTCAACCATGGCAAAGAGGATGAGACTGAAGAAGCCCTTGCAGTTGAAATAAGTGGACCCTGAGTTGGCTGGAACTTTGCAGGCCACGTGCTTCCCATCTATGGCTCCAACGGTGTGGGGAAAGTTCCACCTCTGATACCACTGCTCTGCAAGTTTTCTCCAGCCTTGTTCAGTGGTGGGGCACTTGAGGAGCTCCTCCACATATTCTTCAATGATGGCCTGCACCACTTCTCTGACCACTTTGCTGATGGTGTTGTGTGGCACCCTCCAGGCGTACTGCATGTTTCTGTATGTGGTTGCAGAGGCCAGGTGGTGCAGAGTCAGTGCCACCTTCAGTCCAGGGTCCAGGTTGGCACGGAAGTTGGTGCTAGGCTTGGTCAACCTAGGGCTCAGATGCTCTACAACTTCGTGAAACATGGCTGGTGGCATCCTCATGAAGTGATGGAATGCATGAGGGTCTTCATTCCTCAGCTCCACCATCAACTGGCCATACAGTCCAAACTCCATTCTTCTCATGATCCATCCTCGGACCCACACAGCTCTTGGACGTCTCCTTCTTCTCCTTCTGTATAAAAGGTAAAACAGTTTGAACAGGTTTTGGTTCTGAATGATTGCAGCTACCATATGGGCTGTGTCATGATCCATGGTGGAGAACAATTGATGATGTGGAAGACCAAGACCAAGGGTGAAGAGGTCTGTACACCACAGTTGCTGGACTCATACTGAGATCCAGATGATTTTCTCCCCCTTTTTATAGAAAATATCAGTTGTCCGCTAGGTGTCTGTCTACATACTCTAGACATACTGCAGACATCCTAAATATCCAAGATACATCCCAGATACAAACATTTTGTCCGTTTTAATCCTTTATATATGAGATACATACGCTTACATCCTTTCTATTTCCGTGCTACTAACGCTGTGTAGACGTTCTGTGCACCTTTCGTTTCCTCCCTCTTTCCGTTTTCATCTGCAGCGGATGTGAGTTGAGGGGATGGCCAGAGGATGCAGAGAGGATACAGCGGACATTTAATGGATAACGGACATAGAACGTTTGTTGCCCGCATATGTTGCTGATGTACATCGTATGCGGTGGAAAGTTCATCCGCTCACAAAGTTTTGTGCAGCTCAAAACTTCTTGCACAGATGAAATCTTAGTGGACGGATGCTCAAGGGATAGAGTGTATGAAACACGTATGCAGTGAATACACAACGGATGCATAGCGTTTTCCAACGGATGGCAAGCTTTTTTTTTAATGTTTTACATCCTCTTTGCATCCGTAAGTGCAGTGGGACAGGGGCTTAACAATGCCATTATGTGTTATTATGGTTGGTTACATAACCAGCCAACTCAGTTAGACTGAATATAGCATTTTTATCTTCCTGTCAAGGTCCTTCCCAGGGGTATAGGGATAAGCAGATGTTATTGCTTGGTAGCATTAAAAGTGACGTCACAAGATTTAAACTGTTCCAAGTTTAAATCTGTTTGTTTGTTTCAAACAAACTTGTTTGTTTGTTTTTGAACTACCCATCTCCCTCAGAGTAGGATTCTGGGCAATATATAACAAAATGTTGAAATGTACAAATGACATATAAAAATTTAAAAATTAGAAAATCTAGTATTTAGAAGGGAAGCAAGCATGATTAAACATTAAAAAGAGCAAAGGGAAGGCTCTGAGGGTGCCAAACAACCCAATGGCTTTGTGCTCCTCTGTAGCCCCGAGGCTACAGAGGCATGTTTTAACTCTACAGGTTGGAATTAAAACAACTGACATATCTGTCAATGCTGATGGTGTTCAAGTGCTGGTGTTCAAGTGCATGGTGTTCACCCAAGGCCCCTATTACTATTGTTACTATATTTGGTTTCCTTTGCCACAAGTCATTCTATTTCTATTTTCAGGCTTTTATGTGTTATGTTTTTTCCCCAGTTCTTTCTCTTTTATTCTGCTATATCCAAGTTTTGCAACTTCTACTAACCAGGCTTTTTTTTTTTTTTTTTGTCTTTCTTCTCAACAACGATTAAGCTTGGGGTGTTATGTGGCAGGTGCTTGTCTGTCTGAATTCTAAGAAGATAATTTGCTGAAGGGGATAAAGGTGCAAAATAATTTTAAATGAAGCAAACCGGTTAAGCAAACAATGGAGAGATGGAGTGCTGTATTGCACTTAGATGCAATCACATACCAAAGAAAAATTCCAAATATTAAGATGATTAAACAGACTGTGTTTTCTTAGCAAGCAGGGTGTAACTTCAAAAAGCAGAAAAACTGATTTGCTCCATTGTCTCTATCCAAGGTCCTGAAAAACCTGCCCCCCCCCTCTCTCTCTCTGAGTTCTTGCCTGAACCTGGATTTTGCATTGTCTTTTCTAGCAAAATTTCTTTCTCCCTTCGAGAAAGCCTGACCGAACTGCACCTTTCTCCTAGCCAATCAAAATGTTTCTTTTGGCCAGAACTACACTCTGAATGACTGAATTAGGAAACAAAAGGTCCTATTTCAAATGTCAGCTCTCCTATGACTTGAGTAGGTAGCTGTAGGCAATTAAATTATCCATCTATTAAATTATCCATCAATCTAATTTTTCAACTGGAATTAATTAATACACATTTACACACTTGCTTAAATCATCGGACTTATGCAAGGACTGTTACAATGAACATTTGAAACATTAGAAAGCATTATATGAATGCTAAGATTATATTAGGATACATGACATCACACATCCCAAAATATAGGAGAGACTGTCTATGTTCAGGCTATTTTTTGATTCCACTTCTACCCACAGCTGAAGAATGGTTGCTATGCAATGTGTCAGATGCTATTTCATCTCCAAAATTCTGCCTGATGAGATTCTCTATTTTTATCTCACAAAGTATGTTAGAATAAAAATCTAGTTCAAAAATTCAATTCTCATTAAATTTGGATGCATTCTTAGTAAGAAATCATGAAATATTTGCAAAGTTGTCTATGCAAACAATATAAGATTTAGTTTATACAAATGTGTGCTTACAAAACCGCATTGACCAAAATACCTAGCAACATATGCACACTGCAAACATAGTTAGTATGGTAGGGTATTTTATTATATTGCTTTTAGGAATTACAAAAGGTAGTTAAAAATATAAGAAACATTCAAGAGATAGTGACTAAAAAGATAGTCTTTTATAGCATCCAATTTTAAAAGAAATATTTGAAGGCTACTGAAAATAAAGTTTGCCATCTCTGATCATACTCTGAAACATCTGTTTTCAAACTCTGTGGAATATCTACATCCATATGACATCTGAATAATTTTGTTTGTTTATTCATGTCAGAAGTGTCACAATCTGAATAATTATTTCTGATATTTGAATTTCAGCTCAGTCTTCAACGGAAGTCCTTTGAATTAACAGGGAAGCCACCAAGAAATGGACCAGGTTGTAAAATTTAAACTGTATGAGTTTAATTCCAGGCTCTGTGTAGAAGTCCAGATGAAAACAACCCTTGTAGATCGCTGTCCAGCCACCTCATAAAAAGAACTAGAGAGAGAAGGGTCTTCTGGTAAACTGCATGTACTAATAGGAATGCTTATTTTTTCTTAACACTTAATTGCAGATTTGAATTTATTATTTTGCATCCTTCACTTTGGAATAATGAAGCATCTTTTCCCTTACAGTTACATTGCATAATAATTCATATTATCAGAAATTGAATATCCTAGTATTATTATTAATCAATCATTTGACTATAATTTTGTTCATTCATACTTTGTGAGATAATACTTAGTTTATTTTATAACAATTCATATAGTCCTTCCAAATCTACCCTAAAAACATTTTATATATGAAATAATAATAATAATAAAAAGAAATACATCTTTATATATTCATTATTTTCTATAATTCTACATATTCTATTACTATATTTTGTTATCAAGCCATTGACAGAAAAGTTCCCAAATTTTGTAAAATTGTTTATCTTGTTCTCTAATTTCAAATGTCAATCGACTCATTTCAGCATTCCAGTATTTTCTTGATAATTTCCTCCTGCAATGGTATTTTCTCATTTTTCCAATTTTTAGTAAATACAATTTGCTAGCTGCTATGAACACATTTACAATCAAATATTTTAAATCTTTGCTGTATGTATCAGGTAGAATTCCCAATAAAAATATCTCTGGTTTTAAATCTATATGCTTTTTAGTCATTTTTTCCCACCACATGTGGATTTTAGTCCAATATTTTTTTGTATCTGCACAAGTCCACCACATATGGTAATATGAGCCAGGTATCTGATGACATTTCCAACATCTTTTGGATTTAGTCTTGAACATTCTTGCTATTCTTGTTGGGGGAAAATGCCACCTGTAAAACATCTGATACAAATTTTCTTTAAATGCTGTTGACATTGTCATTTTATAATTTTGAGAGCACAATTTTTGCCATTTCTCTAGATCAATCCCATATCCAAAATTCTTCCCCCAAACAATCATAGTTTCTTTAACTTGTTCTTCTAGTTTAATTTCTAATAAATATCCATACAATTTTTTAATCACCTTTTCATCAGTACCTGTCAAAATCTTATCTAAATCAATTTATTATAGAAACCTTCTGTTTCAAAGTCTTTTTCATACCTTGAATGTATTTGCACATGAGAAAACCAATTCATCTTTATACCTTGTTCCTCTAGTTTTTGCAACGATTTAAGTTCATCCTTTTCATTCAGAATTTCCCCACATCTAACTGTTTGTTCCTTCTTATATGCTATAGGATAAGAAAATGCTTCAATAGCTGATAACCAGACTAGAAATTTCAAATAACATTGTCTTTTAATCTTCTCCCAATTTAACCACAGAGACTCCCGTATATGATGTCTTCTAAAATAACCCTGTATTTTAGTTCCCTTATACCATAAAAAGGCATGCCACCCCAACAACAGATCATGTCCTTCTAATGACAACAATCTAGTTTCTTAATGTTATCCATTCCTTAACCCATGTCAAGTTTGTAGCTTGGTAGTACAACTCCCAATTAGACAGACCAAATCCTCCTCTAATTCTAGCATCTTGTAAGAGTTTTAACTTTATTCTCGCTTTCTTACCTTGCCATATATGCCAACACAATTTTGTTTAAATCATCAAAGTAGTCCTTGTCCTTTCCAAGCCTAATTGGTATTGTTTGAAACAAATATAGAATTCTGGGTAAAATATTCATTTTGATTGTTGAAATTCTCCCTATTCGTGATAATTGTAAGTTTTCCCATTTCGTCAAGTCTAGTGCTATCTGTTGTTTAAGTTTAATGTAATTGTTCTCTCTTAATGTACTACATCTTGCTGCTAAATGTATCTCCAAGTACTCAACCTTATTCATGACTTGGATTTTCAATACATCTGCCAATTCTTCTTTTTGTCTTAGTAACATATTCTTTGTCAAAATCTTTGTCTTATCTTTGTTTATTTTCAGGCCGGCCACCTTGCCATATGCCTCTATCTTTTCCAATAGTTTTGGTGCTGTTTCTAGAGGGTCTTCTAAAATAAAGGCCAAGTCATCCGCAAAAGCTTGCAATTTAAATTCTTCCTTTTTAATTTTCATCCCTTTTATACTCTTTTCGTCTCTAATGTTTCATTTTAACACTTCCAGAGTTAATATGAATAGCAAAGGTGATAGTGGGCAACCTTGTCTTGTATCTTTTCTTATATTGATAGAGTCTGTTAATTCTTCCTCTATCATTATTTTTGCCGTTTGCTTATAATATATGGCTTGTATTGCTTGAATAAATTTTCTAGCAAAGCCCATCTGTTCCAATAATAATAACATGAATCTCCAGTTCACATTATCAAATACCTTTCGTGCATCTGAAAATATCAAAGGCATTTGTTTTTCGGGGTGAGCCTCATAATATTCCAAAGTGTCCAATATTACTCTCATGTTATCTTTAATTTGTCTCTTTGGCAGAAATCCATTTTGGTCAGAATGAATAAAATTATTTAAATATTTTTTGAGTCTCTCTGCCAATACTGAAGCAAAGATTTTATAACCTGCATTTAATAAAGAAATGGATCTATAATTTTTAATTTGTAATGGATCAGTCTCTTCTTTTGGAATAAGTGTAATATAGGCTTCTGACCATGTTTTAGGTATCTTCTTCTTTAGCATAACTTCATTCATGACTTCTAGCAATGGAAGGTTCAGCGATTCTTGTAATGTTTTATAGAATTCTGCCGGAAGTCCATCTGGGCCTGGTGCCTTCCCATTATTTTGTTTCTTAAGTGCTTTGGTTAACTCCATCATGGTTATATTGCTTTCTAACATTTTTTCAATCTCTTTAGATATCTTAGGTAGATTAGCATTCTGTAAATACTGTTTAATTCTTTCCTCATCAATATTCTCTTGCTCATATAATTTCCCATAAAAGTCTCAATGATTTCCTTCTTCTCTTTATTGCCGTGGCAAACTTGACTTTGATCATCTATTCACTGTGGTATTTTCCTTGATTCTTTTTCCTTTCTCAATTTGTATGCTAACCATCTATCTGGTTTGTTTGCATCCTCAAAATAATTCTGTTTAGCACTTCTAATTTTCTGTGCTAATTCTTTCTCTATTGAACTCATTTTATGTTTAATTGTATCCAGTTTTAGCTTAATGTCTTTTTTCTGTGGCGTTTTCTGTAGTTCTTTTTCAAGTTTTTTTTATTCATTTTCTAAAGCTTCCATGGCTTGCCTTTTCCGAATGTTCATTTTCCTTGTGTAGTCTATTATCAAGCCTCTAGCATATGCCTTCATTGTGTTCCATACGTTCTGAATTGAAGTATCTTCTTTTTTTATTTTCTTGAAAGAAAAAAAACCAATTTTTTCTCCATCCGCTGTATAAAATCCTTCTCCTTTAGAATAGTATTATTTAACATCCATCTCGATCTTCTTTTTTGTCCTTTCCATTTAATTGTCAGTGGATTGTGATCTGCCCAAGTACTTGTTTTGATATTTGTTTCTTGAATATTAGATATTAATTCTGTTGAAGTCCAAATCATATCTATTTTGGACCATGTTAAATGTCTATTTGAGTAAAAAGTGTATTGTTTGGTTTTAACATTTCTTTCTCTCCATATATCTTTTAAATTTATTTCATCTATAACTTTAAAAAAGGATTTGGGGAGAGTCTTCCTGTTTTGCTTTGTTGTTGTTGTTGTTGTTGTTGTTGTTGTTGTTGTTGTTGTTGTTGTTATATAGTCCAGTTTATTGTCTACAATTCCATTGAAATGTCCCATCATAATTATATTGACATAGTCCAGTTCAATTATTTTCATGTGTAATTTTTTATAGAATTCTTGTTTATCATTCGGAGCGTAAATTGCAATCAAGAGTGTTTTCGTATTATTGTCCATTATTTCCACCATTAATACTGTTCCATCTTCATCAGTATAAATCAATTTTGCTGAAATGGTCTCTTTGATATATAAAACCACTCCTCTTTTCTTACATTGAGTCAAAGAAGTAAATATTTTCCCTAATTTTGGCTGTATCAACAATTGTTCATATTGTTTTTTAATATGTACTTCTTGTAGACAAATTATATCAAATTTTAATTTCTCTAATCTGTGAAAAATTTTCCTTCTTTTAACAGCTGAATTAAATCCATTTATATTCATTGTAATCATTCTTTTCTCTTCCATAATTATGCTTTATAATTAGGTTTGGCAGCTCTCGTAGATTTTGGTTCACGTTGTTCTTTAGTCTCCACCGATCCACCTACTGCACCTTCTTCTTTTTCAGTCTCCATTTGGTCGTCTTGAAGTTCAATTAGTGAAATCTCTTTTTCTGCCTCCTCTCTCCTTCCAAAAAATTCTGCATAAAATAATTCTGCTTTCTCAATTGAGTCAATTCTGTATCTCTGTTCTTGCTATGTAAACATTAACCCTTCTGGGATTAGCCATCTATAATTCACCTCTGTTTTCAATAGCATTTTAGTAAAAAATCAATATTGTCTTCTCATCTCTCTCACTCTTTCTAGGTATTTGCTTTAAAACCACAATCTCCTTGCCTTCGTGTTTCAATGTTTTCTCTCTTACCACTTGCAATATTTGTGTTTTAATGGCTTTTTTTGTAAATCTGATATGAACTTCTCTTGGTAGATTATTTCTCATCACATATCTTGTAAAAACTCAGTATACCTCATCTACTCCATCCATCATCTTCTCTTCTGTCATTTCCAAAGCTTCAGCCAATATTTCTATCATTATCTCAGCTAGATTTTGTCCTTTTTCTTCCTCTATATTTTGAAATCTGAGATAAAATTCTGATCTGTCCATCTCCCATTTCAGTATCCAACTTTTATCTTGTTCAACCACTTTTAATCTGATATCAATATCTCCAATCTTCTTGTCTCTTTGTTTATCCTCTTCTTCAATTTTTTGGAATCTCTCATCATATTTCACCATCATTTGTTGAATATTCTCCACCTTTTCATCAGTTTTCTCTGTTCTTTGCTCAATATTTTCTATTCTCTTTTCAATGGGATCTGATTTTATTTTAAGGTCTTGGATTCCTTGCATAATCATCTGTAGAGTCACTCTTTCTTGATCTTTGTCTTGCTTTAATATTGTCTGAATTGAACGTTGTCCTCCAGATGGTGGGGAGGCAGAAGTAGAAGTTGAAGAGCCAGAAGCTATAAATTTCTTACTCATTTTAAACAATTCTGGATTTTCAGGTTCTTCTAAACCCTAATCCAATTATGAAATAGCCAATTATAATCCAAGATGAAAAATAAGAATGGTAGAGAGAAAAACCCAATAATTATAAAAAGAAAAGGAGAAAAAAAATTCTTCAGGTTCTTCTTGACCTTAATCCAATCAGTAATTAGGTGGAAAGGAAGGAGAATTAAAAAAAGTTTAAAAAGAGCAAAATGTAAAAAAGAATTTAAAAGAAAAAAAATAAAAGTAATTCTTTAGGTTCTTCAACACTTTAATCCAATTGAGAATTTTCAAATCAAAAATTAAAAAAGCATATCAAAAAACAGAAAATCCCAAAGAAGAAAGGAAAAGAAAAAAGAAAATGTTGAGGCTTTCCCTTTAAAATACAAAGCAAAGATGAAAATATTACAAAGATAAAGGTTTTAAAAAGAAAAAGTGAACAGTACAGCTGATAAGGGGAGTTGGTGACCCAACTTAAGAAAATAAAAAAGACACATTGCACTTTATTTAATTATCCAAGGCTCTTGTCATAGCTCTCTCCAAACTTCAAAGCCAAGTTTCAATTGTTGATAGAAATCCGGAAGAACACTTGCAGTAACACTCTTCCGTGCTCTTCCCTCTATCTTATCACGTAGCAATGTCCTTGAAAAAGAATTTCAGAGCTTTCTTTCTCAGCTTTTTCAGCTTCGTCTAAGATATTTTCAAGCCTCTAGGTGGCAGTGTTACAAAGTTTCTTTACTCTCCCTCTCCCCCTCCTTTCCCAGACAAAACGTAATACAAATTAAAAAGAATAAAAAACAAGTATATAAAAATATCTAAAGGGAGCCTCTAACCTAAAATATTACAAAGTCAAAAAAGAAAAGAAAAAATCGATACAGAGAAAAAAACCAATTCAGTTAACAAATGCAGAATCACGATAAAAGTCCAGCCATGAGGGAAAAAAAAAAGACATAAAGCAAAGCCTTACTTTGACACTTCTGTTTAAAAACCACCGCTTATTCAGTTCTGTCAAAACTTTTACAGATTCTTTTTCCCTTTAGGGTATCCTTTGAAGTCCTTTTAAGTCTTAGAATAATAAAAGAACAATTCTCACCAGATTGGCACACTTTCTCTTTCAACCTCTTCCATTGGGAGCTGTCCCAACTTCAGCAGCTTTGATGGCTACCTCCCTGCCGCTGGCAAAAGGGCTTCTCCTGGATCAGCCAGGGACTTTGCGATATCCCTGGGATCTACAGGACGCGCCCTTCACTATCACCGTCTCTTCAGGATGGTTTATGTCCGTTTGGACCGTCCAGGGGCAAAGATATCAGCTGCAATCTCAGACCTCCAAGATTGCATGCAGTATCGGTGCGACGCCAGCTCCTCCCCCCAAAGAGTTCTATATTATCTCTTCTCAGTCTCTTCTTAAAACTGAATGTTGCCATCAATTTCAGACTCTTTTCACAGGATTTATGTTTCTAGAATTCTGATTACATTGTTGCTCTTTTCTGTATTTTTTTTCCAGAATTTGTCTGAAATTCTTTTAAAAGAGAAGTTTTTAGAACTGGTTACAGTATCCAAGTTTGAACAAAGTGGAGTTATTGATTATACTTGTTGATGTAGCATAAAATTGCATTTTCAGGCACATCACATGGATTTTCATGTAATCGGTTTGTAATCACCAATTCAATGTCTTTATCAGAAATACTATTATTAAACCAAGTACATGTAGTCCATGCATACCGACTGTCTTATTGGGCAACCATTCAAAATTGTGACAGTGATAAAACAAGAAACTTGCACTAATCCTCACATTTAGGACATCACAGCATCCCACAATCACATGATCATCATTCATGTGCTCATATTTAGGATACCAACATCAACTGACTGGTATTTAATTTAATTTACTTGATCATAGAGTTTTTAACTCAATTACATTAAATAGATATTCCCAGATTATATTTATCTCAATCAGTAATCCTGTCCCTTTGTACAGTTGTTCTTAATTTCCTGGTACCCTCTTCCTGGTACAGGAAGTTTAAGCCAAAGTAACAAATTGAGTGGCACTGTCACTTCTTTCTGATAGGAGTTGTCATGTTCATTAAACATCTAATTATTATTTCTTTGTTTTGAAATTATGTTTAACATAATTTGCATTTGCTTTGCATTCTTTATTTTAATTTGCTTTGCATTCTTTATTTTAAAAAATACTCAAAACAGCTAGCTATAAACCATGAAACTAATTTTAAATATACTGAATGATGGGAGAAGAACAAGAATAGCTCATGCATAAAAATAAGTATAGATCATGCACAGAGCAGCAGAGATAAAATGAATCAACCACAGAGACAAAACATCTACATTTAGAATATGGTGGCATTGAATTTTGAAAACAACAAATAATGTATATGTGAATACATCATGTCTACGAAAGATGGTTTTTCCATTTTTGCATGAGGGGAGAAGGTAGAAGTCTGTCATGTAGCCCTGATGGCAAACCTATGCCACGCGTGCTGGAAGTGGCACGCAGATCCATCTCTCCAGGCATGCCAGCTGTCACCTGTTGTTCTCCCAGGTTCAGGTGTGCATACACACACTGGCCAGCTGGCCTTCGCGTACATGAGAGTGCCGAAAACCTGAAAAGCAGCTCCCTGGCATGCATGCATGCTGGCCAGCTGGTCTTTGCGCGCATATGCATGTTAGAAACTGGATGACCAGATGGCTGGCGTGGGCACATGCCACGAAGCTAAACTTCCAGTTTTCGGAGCTCCTGCGCACCGGGTAACTGGTTTCCAATGTGCATGTGCACGTGCTCCCATTTCAGCACTCAGTGCCGAAAAGATTCGCCACCACTATCCTACAGTCTGCTTTTCCATAATTTGTCCAGGGTTTTTTAAAAATAAAAATATGTGCCTGCGAGTTGAAAAGCAAATCCTCTTCTTGGACTGATGCAAATTATTATTAAACCTTTCAAGAAACATTGGGGAATTCCTTGATTTATAGCTTGCTATTTCTTCTGTAGAAGCAGTGTCTGGTCAATGCCTAAATGACAATTGTTCGTAAATTTGTCTTACAAGTATTAGAAAAAATAAAGCAAATTTCAATTTTTGCAGCTTTCCTATGTTTCATCTGCACATATTATTTCCAGAAACTTTAGCTGTAATCTTTTTTTGCATAAAGTTTTTATTTTTTACAACAAACATACAAAGGAAACATAAAAAACAAAATCATTCTTCAATTATATACATAAAGTGTGCCAGTTGGTGACAATCTTTTGTGCTATCCTTTTTTTTAACCATTATTCACAAATTGTATAAATTTCACCTTATCAATCTAACATGTGCTTATGTAATATCAATTATTAATCATTCATTTGACTAAACTATTTTTCCATCATTCTATATGAGATATTCTAAATTTCATTGTAATTTAATCTTACACATTCATCCAATGGTTCTATATTTTATATTGTATTCTATATCAATCTATTAACTTTTTATTCTAAAGCTTACTGTAATCTTTTTTTTTAATGAAACCTCAACCTGGATCCTAACAAAAATTCTGTTCTAATGCTTCTGAAACTAAAAGAATCAATTCAGATTTCCTGTGCTTTGATTTTTCAAATATATTTCAGTCAAGCTTTCTAACAATTGTACTTAAAAGTTCCAGTTCATGCTAAACAGAATATTGTAAATGCTAAAAAAGAAAGCTACTCAAGCTATTATTTCCTGTTCAGTTTAGAATTTCATCAAAATCATAACACTCATAATCTGTTAACCATCAATTTGCAATATAAGTATTGTTCAACATTGTGTTTGATAAGTACTTTAGAAACCTCTTTCTTTCCTTTCATGATTTTGTTTGATGCAACAGGCAACTGTCAATAGAAATGTGTGCAGACATAATTAGAGTCAAGTAACTGGAAAAATAAGAAGGATTTGAGTTCCAGTGGAGAATATATATCAAATATTATCTCAACATTCGCCTCACAACATATCTCTATGTTGCTTCCTGTGATATTGCTTTTTTGTATTGAATGACATAAGTACTAATGAACACTCAATATAGCTCAGTATTTCCACCAGTAATTCTATTTGTTGTCTCTGTCTGAGCAGCCAATGGCAATTTACATATTGTTTTTATGCATTACACTAAGCCACTAAGCAAGTTGATTGAATCAGTTTTGAAGCCTTTTAAACCACAGGTCACATATAACTCTATTGTGTGAACCCAAGAAATTGTGATGAATGCAATTCATCATGAATGAAAAAACCTTGCTTTCTTGCAATATATGAATTAGCTTCAATACATAGACAGTATCTAAAACTGAACATTTTACTCAATATAAATGACAAGTTGTGTTTATGCCATAATTTTAATTTTCTTCATGTTATAGCAAAACAGTGAAATATTCTATTCATATTTTATGACAACTGATATAATAGTTACTATATTAAGTGGGTTTATGGGAAAAGTTTAGATTAATAAATAAGCCATTTAAATTAGAGGTTTTGAACATCATACTGCTGTTTTTTCCTTCTTCTTTATCACAGTTCTATTTTACTTTTCAATTTGGCCACAACTTCTAAATGCCATATGAAGGAAGTGGGGAGATTTCGGGTCTAGGAAGTGATTGGGCAGGCTACTGAATCTTCAGCACTGAAATAACATAATGCTTTCTACAGGAGACCATATTGTATAAGTAATTTTTTCCTTCAGTAGAGGGGAAATGATAGCAAGAGGAACAATCAGTAGAAAAACGCAAAAAATGCTTAGGGGTGGAAATTGTTTTTTACCTTCCCCTAAAAGCCATTGCTTTAAATTGATGATTTGCTCTCCCTGGCTATACGTTTATTTATTGATCTGACGATTATATTCAAGATCTGTTGAAAATCTGTATCTAATGTGCAAAAAATCTTTTCCCCCCAAATTTCTTCACTAACTTCTCCAGGGAATATTCCTGTAGAAGTATTAGAATACAAACACTAAAAATAATGTATATTGGCTTTGAATCTGGATCACTTTATGGATTGGGACTTTGCCATAAGATGAATTTTTCAGCAAACTGCAATTTTCAATGTCTTATTCTTTTTTATGCTTCTCTATTATCTGTTTCTTCTGTACATCTCTAGTCCACAGAATTAAATCAGGATATATTTCTGTACTTTTCTTTCAGTAAATTCAGAAGAAGAGATTCATGTAACACTAGTAATTAAAAGTAATAATTCAAGACACCTAAAACAGGACTTGTGAGATACATAAATTGATTCTTAGCATAGCCATCGTACAATGCAAGCTAAACTGTTAGTTACATTCAGTAATGAAGGCCATGGATTTAGTTTGCAACATAATACACCCTTGTCATAATAAGAAAAGGAAGTTTCATTAATTCATGCGATGTATATCAGAATACAAGATAAGACATTACCAATCAACACAAAAAAGCATCTCATACAAAACATATTCATCCCTACCCTATGCTACCAGTGCCAAACATGAACACTCACAATAAAACATAAATGAAAGTTAGTCACCATAGAAATAAGATGTCTGAGGAAAGCTGCTGGTGTGACCAGAAGAGATAAAATCAGAATTGAGACCATAAGAGAAAGAACTGGTTTTTAACTAATTTTAAACTACATACGCAAGTAGCAAATAAAGTGGTTTACTCACTTAGAGAAGATGTTGTGGGATTCCATACTGTACACGGCATATATAAAAGGAGCTGACAGTCAAAGAACACAAGACAAACCCAAAAGAACATGAAAAGACAACATCAAAGACCCACCTCAACATCAGTTAAGAATGGTTGAAACTACCAGAAGAGCAAGAATCGGAACTTTGTATCTTCCTCAAAGTGAGGAAGGAAGGAAGCAAGCAAGGAAGGAAGGAAGGAAGGGAGGGAGAGAAAGATCATCTAGATTTCCCAGTTTCATTCTAACTTTAGCTGAGACTAACAAAATATGTTTGTATACCTGAGCAAATGTGAATCACAACAATTGAGCAACAAAAGGCTATAATTATATTTACTTATTGATCTATAGTGTGCCACATTCCATATGGACTCATGCCTGTATATAATAAAAGCTACGATAAATAAAATAAAAATAAAACAGTAATAATACAGATAATTAATAATATGCATAATAAGATAAAATACAAAGAAATCCTTCAAATTCTCATTTTTTCACAAATTACTAGTATTAAAAATGATAAGGGTTATAGGCTTGTTTATTTAAATTAAATAGTCTGAGCAGTTCAGGTTTTCTAAAGACCAACAAAGCCATCTGGGCTTCTTTTAGAGTTGTAGCCAGGACTGATAAATAAATTCTCACATGTGGGAATCAACCATTAGCATCCCAATCTGACATCAAGTGAAAAATACTAGGTTTCTTTTCCCCCCAATGCAACATTCAAAATTAGTAGGTAAACACAGATCTGTAAAGCCTCCACATTTCAAAGGTTGTACACACAGATTAAAGCACAGACATTGAAATACAAAGGCTGTACGGTTCTTGGTTTACTTACTGATTTTGAATGCTGTGCCAGGTAAAAAAAACCCAGCATATTTACCATCAAGTTTTAAATAAACAGAAAATGGGTAATTTGATTTAATGCAGCTCTTTACCTATGTTACAGTAATTTCTTACTGTAGCTTTCCCAGAGTTGATGTCCACCAGATGTGTTTAAATCATCACCAAAACAGATCAGGAAATATTCACGGTCGCTCAAGAGGATAAGAATTGTAACCCAAAAAATTTGTAGGCCATTGGTTTGGAAAAAGTGTTGGTATGTGGGTGGGTATGTTGTATATTATTTTAGAATATTGCACTCAAGATAGAAATGAAGCAGAACAGTACACACACATCCCTTCCAACACAGGTCTTTTGTGCACCAACACAAAGCATGGCTAAGATTATTGGAAAGAAAACAGATGGTGGCCTGTTCTGAAATAAGCATGCCTTTTTAATCGCTAAATCAAGATACAGTCTACGAAGCATTCGCCAAATTAAACAAGGGCCTGGTATATAGAACTTCCTTTCCCAATTTAGCTTATCATAACAGTTATTTTTAAAACAATTTATATCCCTAAAGTGACAATATAATGAGGAAAAACTTTGAAACAGATTCAGAGATGGCCAAGCTGCTCATCCCATAATATATTCCAATCTAAGTAATCCAAATATTTGTCCATTTCTCGACATTCTCCTTTTCATTCCCAAATGAAGTAGGTCCCCAAGATGTTTTTTTAAAAGGCAACTGGACTTTGTTTTTCAACTGGAAAAACAAAATCCAGTTGCCTTTTGAAAAAACACCTTTGGGACAACCATGACCTGGATGACTGAGAATCTCCACAGACCCCAAGTTTAACCACTTTTCATTATCTATAATGGCCCTATAAAATATGTGATCTGCCAAGCCCAACAGTCTGAAAATCATGCAAAGCAGTCCCTCTATGGTTCTCTAACTCTCCAGTGTCTTTTGTAGCCTAGGTGGTATCACATAAGTCCAGTGGTGGTATTCAACTAGTTTGCCCTGTTTCTGCCGAGCTGGTAGCAGCGATGAGCAGCGGAGACTGAACCGGTTCTCTGCTGGCTCTCCTGTTGGACCCGCCTGGGCTCCCATACTCACTTTTATCTGCTGAATTTGAAGCATAGCTGCTTTGAGCAGCACAGAATAGTGCCGCACGGCAGCTGCTGAAGAAACCGGGATCGTGCAAGCTTGCAGGAGGTGAGTTAGAGAACACCTCTGCATCTGCACAAATGCCTCTGCACCTGTGCAAAGTACAAGTTTGGCACGCATGTGCATGCAAAGTGTGTCCATGCATGCAAAGCATGCCCACCAAGCCATGCCCACTGAACCGGTGGCAACAATATTTGAATCCTACAACTTCGTAAGTCCCAATATGTGGCTACAAAGCTGCCTTGAATATAAAGCCTCAGAAGTTTTGCAGGATATATCAAAGGCCACTGCTGATTCTGAACAGTGCCTGAAGGCAAAATTTATGCAAATACCTACTGAATACCTCCACCACTCCCCAAACTCAATTTTTAACAGCTCAGATGAACAAAAATGGAAATTACAAAAGTGTCACAAATAATCAGGATAACTAATTATTGCAGGCAAAAACAACAGCCAAAAGAGGCTTTCAAAGCTAGCATAGGAAATAAAGTGCAAATGATCAATATTACTTGCCTACTTGCAAGAGTAACACCCTTTGCCTTAAATGATGCTGTGTTTATAAAGGCAGTGGATGAAATACAATTTTCTACACAATATTTCACCAAGTATTATTAATAAGCTACCTTCATACTATAAGCCATAACATTAAGAAATTTGTCTCTTTTCAAAACTCTCTTTTCCAGAATTATAATGGATTGTTTTATCACATATCAGTGGTCTATATAACCTCTCCCTCTTTATGGATTTAAAAAAAACTTATGAGTTATAGATTTATAGCTTTAGATATAAGTTGTAGCTTTAGTTTAGCAAGATCAATGTCAGGCCCAAGCCCATAGATGACACAGTGAAATCTAATCAAGTTCAAGCCTTTACTTGCTTAAACCTAATGGACAGAATCTTGCCAAACTAAAGCTATAATTTTCGAACATACGAGTCATATCCTGAGAGATTTGTCAGTTCAGATTTGTCTTCTGCCCAATGATTCTAAAATCCCTTTCTATGATAAAGAGTCTCAATGATATCGTAACGATTCAAACAGTCTTATTAACAGAGGCTACTTGGTTGCTTTGCATATGTTGGAAAAACATCACTGATCCTGGCTGTGTTACCTTACAGCTTTTTTTTATTGCTATCATTTGTCATCCCTTTGATGGCGAACATCATCAATATACTTACAATTTACATCAAATGCTTCCCTTTAGCTAACTGGACCAATTTTAGTGGTCTGATGTCACAGTAAAATAGCATTTCAGTTGAATGTCTATGGAGATTTTCAATCATCCAGGTCATGGTTGGTCCAAAGGTGCTTTTCAAAAGGCAACTGGACTTTCAAAATTCAATTGCCTTGAGAAAAGCATCTTTGAGATAGCATTTCAGCTGATATTTCTACACTACCCAAAAGTTTACCAATCTACATTCTGAATACTACACATTCTAACATGTATTCTGATTAATACAAGTGAAATGCCCCACACATGTGTTTATTACATTATTTGGATGTTTAACAAAAATATCTGACGATAATTCTACCTGTGCAGCATTGCTTCTAGAAAGATGCCGAATAGCATAGGGCCGTGATGGCGAACCTATGGCACACGTGCCACACGTGGCACGCAGAGCCATCTATGCTGGCATGCAAGCTGCAGGCAAACTTACCTCATTGTGCATGCGCGCACCTAACAGCTGATTTTCGGATTATTTGAGGCCTTTTCGGCCTCCCAAAGGTTTGAGGAAGGCTTCTGCAGACTTTGCAGGCTGAAATCTAGCCCTGTTTCATCACTTCTGGTATTTTCAGAAAAAGTCGTTGGTACTTATCTGATACGCCCATTCTCTGTGAGCTGTGAAGAGCATCCAGAAGTGGGAAGTGCTTCAGTCTCTTTTGGAAAGGCTGGGCTTAAAACTCCGGGACGGTCCTCCTCCTCCACGAGACACCTCTCCAGCGTCCCCCAGTTTTGCAAAGACTGAGTGCCAAAGTCTGGAACTCATCACCTAATCTAGATCCCTGACTGGAACGGAACCCCACCAGACGGAAAGAAATGGGTTGGGCTGGATGCTCTTCACAGCTCACAGTGAATGGGCGTATCAGGTAAGTATCAACACCCTTTCTCCCATGAGCTGTGAAGAGCATCCAGAAGTGGAACATACCAAAGCTTGACCTGTCCTTAGGGAGGGACTCCGTCTGGAACGAAATCCACTCCTATAATTTGTGAACCCTCTGCAGGACTCTTCTACCAAATGAAGCATCCGCTGAGACATAGGCATCAATTTTATAATTTCTGACAAAGGGCGATGGTGAAGCTCAAGTTGCCGCTCTGCAAATTTCGTCTATGGAGGCTGTGTGGCCCATGCTGCTGACGTTGCCGCACTCTTTGTTGAGTGGGCTGTAATGCCCTTAGGAAATGAGATGGACTGGCATTCGTGACTTTTAGTTATGGTGGCTCTCAACCATCTACCGATGGTCATGGACGACACCTTTTGTCCTAAAGTGGATGGGCTGAAGGATAGAAATAGAGCCTCAGATTTTCAAAATGTCGCTGTGCGGTCTGGATAGATGCGTAAGGCCCTTCCCATGTCAAGTCTATGCCATTGATGTTCCAGTCTATGAGATGGTTTCGGACAGAAATTTGGAAGGACCAACTCCTGTGCTCTGTGGAAGGTTGAATTTACTTTAGGAGTGAACAATGGATCCAAAAGGAGAATCATTCTGTCCGTATGAAACACGCACAGGTCCTTATGCATTGACAATGCCGCCAATTCGGAAATTTTTCCAGCTGATTTGTCTATTTTTCTTTATATTTTATAAAAAAGTATATTTCTATAAATTTTTCTAGCAATTAGGAAGGCCACCTTATATGTCAGGAATTTAAGACTAGTGGTTCTTAGAGGCTCGAACGGACCGGTTATAAGTGCGGTTAACACCCTGTTCAGATCTCAGGGGGGACAGCGGTGAATTACAGGAGGTTGTAAGTTTGCAGCACCCTTGAGAAAACTGCGGACATATGGATGGTGTGCTATGGAACGGAGGTTACCCCAGGTTATCAACGAGGCTAAAGCCACAACCTGTCTACGTAATGTATTTGGAGATAGGCCCTTGGTCAACCCCTCCTGTAAAAAGTCCAATAATTGTCCTATTAATGGGGCAGTTCGTTCGATCTTAGACCTCTGGCACCAGCGACAAAAGGCTGACCACGTGGCCTTGTATATACGATTTGTTGATGCCTATCTGGATGCTTGAATCCTGGCAATACCATCCTCTGAAATTTGTTGGGCCCTTAAACGGCTCTGCTCAACCTCCATATGGCTAGACTGAGCCATTGTGGGTTTGGGTGGAGTATCGGCCCTTGGGAGAGGGAAACCTTCGATGGTGGAATTCTCCAAGATTGTTCTCTCGACAGGCCCTGTAAATCTGCGGACCACGCTCGCCTGGGCCAGGGAAGACCAGTATCAATTCCGCTCGTTCCTCCAACAACTTCTGGATCAACCTGGGTATTACCGGGAGTGGAGGAAATGCATATAGACTTCCGGGAGGCCACTGACATCGCAGGGCATTGATGGCCTCTTCCCCCTGAGTCAGGCACCTTGAGATACAGCGGGGCAATTGGGTGTTGAGAGGAGAGGCAAATAGATCAACTACCTGGTGTCCAAACCTCCACACTGCTTCCTGGAAGACAGACAGGTGGATGCGCCACTCTGCCTGGTCTATCGTGGCATTGCTGAGCCAGTCTGCTTTGTGTTTAATGCACCTGGCTATGTGTTCCGTCTTGATCTAAGACAGATTGGCCTCGGCCCATTTGAACAACTTGGTCGTCTCCAGCATCAGAAGTTTGGAATGAGTACCCCCCTGTCTGTTTACGTGGGCCTTGCTTGTGGTATTGTCTGTCAAGACCAGAACATGGTGTGAATGGAAAAGCGATAGAAAACTGCGTCAGGCCAGATGAACTGCTCACAGTTCCAACAGGTTGATGCTTTGTGATTGTTTGGAAATAGACCAAATTCCTTGTGCAGTGTGGGATTGGAAGTGAGCTCCCCATCCTACTAGGCTGACATCGATTGTGATCGTCCCCCTGTGAGGTTCCTTGAAAGGGCATTTCCTGTTTATTGTTTTTTCCAACCACCAGCAGAGCAATCGGAGAACGTTGTGCGGTACTTTTATCCAGACGTTGGAGGTGGCTCTTCCGGATCGCTGGAAAGGTAGCAGGAACCATTGCAGCTCTCTAGAATGGAATCGAGCCCAAGGCACAATAGAAATACAAGAAATCAGTTTCCCTAACAATTTAGACAGCAATGCCAGGGAAACCCTCCTTAAAGCTCTGATCTCTCTGACCAAAGACTGAACATTGTTTAACTGTTTTGTTATTAACTGAATACTGAATACTGTTTTGTCCTGAGAGATGAAAACCTTGCCCTCCACAGTATCTATCATTGCCCCCAAATGAACTAGCCTTGTTGAGGGGATTGTGGCTTTTATCCCAATTTATGGACAAGCCATGACCCTGAAGGGTCTCTAGAGTAAACTTGGTATCCAATTTTGCTTGATGTCTGGAAGATGACAAAATTAAAATATCATCCAGATAACATTGTAAGAGGACAGATTTGATTCTGAGCGAGGCAGCCAATGCTGCGAGGACCTTGGCAAAAGTCCTAGGGGCCAAACCCAGACCGAATGGCAGGGCAATATATTCATAGTGCCAATTACCATAGCAGAATCTAAGATATCTGTAGTGGGCAGGTCTGATTGGTATATGTAAATAAGCCTCTGTGAGATCTATAGAGGTCATATTGTTCTCTCTGATGCTAAGCAGAATGGACTGGAGAGTAGTCATCTTGAATTTTCGATAAACCAATGATTTGTTCAAACGCTTGAGGTCCAGAATTGCCCTCCAGCCCCCCGAACTCTTTGGGACCACGAACAATAGAGAGAAACAGCCCTGACCCCGCTGTTCAGATGGGACCTCTATAATGGCCCGAATATGCAGAAGATGATCGATAGCCTCCTGCATCAACGCCCTCTTAATGGGGTGCGAAGACCTAGGGCTCCTAATGAAAAAGTTCGGGGGGTAGGATTGAAACTCCAGCGCCAAGCCAAACCTAATAGTATCCTTGACCCACGCATCAGAGGTGGAGCTATCCCATTGATCGGCAAACAGTTTTAACCGCCCTAGATGCTATGGCCCTACACGAGAATTAGACTTCATTAAATGTGGCTTCAGCAAAGAACTCTGCGGCTCCAATAATTTTAGCTATGTCCTGGTGAGCTCTGTCGTTTGACGCCGGCAATAAATCCCTCAGGTGGGAGAGCCATCGGAGGGAGGAACATGTAAAAAAGGATGCAGCTGTAGCTCCCTTAATGGCCCATGCATCAGAAACATACACCCTATGGAGTGCTAACTCTGCTCTTTTTTCTTCTGGTCTCAGGGCTTCCTCGGCCTCGTTAGGGAAGGTGGAAGAAGAGGCCAGTGCCACAATGGGTTCATCCACCTCGGGTGTTTTGAGAAAATTTGCAAACTTTGGTGCCAAATTAAAATATTGCTTATCGTACCCTGTTGGAGCTGGGTATGATGCTGCTGATGCCCATTGATTTTGTACTAATTCAGCAAACATATGAGGGACAGGGATAGTTTCCATCTCGTAAGTCAGTTGCAAGAATATTAGTTCCTGGGATTCATCCTGAGACCCTGTTGGTAATGGATGAGGGCCTGATGTGCCTAGTTTAGCGGTGTTCTTTGGTTTGAACAGTAAAGATTTAAAGAAGTGTCGATGAAAAAGGCCAGAAAAGGTAGGTTGGTCTGGAATGAGGCCTTCGTCCTCTGACATTCCCCGTTCTAGCAGGTACGCCTCAGACAGCTCCAAGTTCATCTGATGGATCGACCATGGAAACCTCCTGGTCCTCAAATTCCACCTCCTCCTGAAGGCCCTGGGCCGGTATGTTAGGAATATTGTGGAATACCTTCAATTGATGATGTTGGGTATGCCCAAAGGAGCGGGAGGACATGGATCCTGCATCCCAAGTGGTCGAGAAGTGTCTGGTCTGGATGGATTGCTGAACTCCAGCCGCAATGCCCCTTTGAATTGCCCTCTCCATCCATTGCCTCATTTCGTTGGGAATAGACTCAGGTAATCCCTCCTCCTGCCTTAGGCCGGTGGCCGTAGGGGTGAAGGTTGCCTCTGGAATTGGCCGACTAGTGCTCAATGGAGGAGATGTGCCTATGGGGGGTTGTCTAGAAACAGCCTATCTGGGCTGGGTAGATAAGTCTAAGGGCCCCATCAATGGGTTTGGGTTCTGATCAGTCATGGCCCTCTTGTCTGCCTCCCTGGCTTGTTTTTGCAATTGTCTTTCCAATGCTAGATGCCTTCTATGGACATCTTTATCTGCTGCCTTAGAGGCCTTTTTGGGACCCACAGGCTTGTCACGGGACTTACTTGGCTTGGAGCGGAAAGCGTTGTCACGTTCCATTTTGTAGGATGGATTGTCTTGCCTCTGAATGTCAATTTAATTTTTTGATTATTTTTTTTTAAATTTATTATGATTATTATTGATATTGATAATGATATCCCCTGCAGTTGAAATCAGAACTCTCCTCCAGGAAAGTAAGACTGTATATTTATGGGAATAAGAGATTAAATGGTGAACAGTATCTAAGGGCCCCCAGCAAGGGAAACCCCCAAGTGCTCCAAGTGAGAGAAGGACTCCAGATCTCTGGTCCCCAGCAAGGGAAACCAGCTATTACAGGCTCTGATGTGACTCCTTACCTATCAGAGACAAACGCCCCGCAATATAACTGTCACTCGCAATTTCTGATTGAGTAAACGGTCCAAAGGCAAATACAGAGAAATGGAAGTAAAATGAGTAATTGCTAAATCCAGGGAAGGCACAATGGAAAGTTAATGTCTCGGTCCCCAGCAAAGGAAACCAGCGAGAAATGGAGGCTATGACAATTACTTTCTCGGTACCTAGCAAGGGAAACAAACAAGAAATGGAGGCTGTGGTGATTAGGCGTGAAATTGAGGCAGCCATTGAAAAGGACGGGAAGCAGAATCACCGGTGTTAAGCTTGAGCCATCTGGAGAACCGCTGCTGCTGCAGTTCTACTTCAGATTTAAAAGCTGCTGTCAGGAGAAAAACAGCAAAGCCAGGAAAGTTGCGGCTGTGAGCATTCCATTCTGATCGTAGAACAGGTGATCGGAAAGGCAGATAAAGCTGTTTGCTGAGGCGAAAGGCTCAGGTTGCCTGCTGCTAAATAACGAGGGAAAATGATCGGAATGGTAGATAAGGCTGTTTTTTGTTTTTGTTTTTTAAGAATTTTATTAATTTTCTACAAACAGACATAACATACAAAACATTAAAAACATCTACTCTCATATATACTTCCGGTGTGTCGGTTGGTTCATCAGTTTTGTGCATTCATTTTATAGTCTCAATTACAGTTATATTACATAACCACTCATATTGTCAATCCATATCCTAATATTACCAAAAAAAATTAAAATAAAGTCTTTTTCTGACTATACTTTTAATCATTCATGCTTTGTGAGATAACAATACTTCAAACATTTTATTCTATAACAAATCATATAGTCATAACAAATCAATCCTAAAAACCCTTCATAGATATAATACTAATGCTCTATTATTGTATTTTATCATCTAACCATTGAAAAAAAAGATCCCAAATTTCATAAAATTGTTTATCTTCTTGCTCTCTAATTTCAAATGTCAATCTACTCATCTCAGCACATTCCAATATTTTCTTAATAATTTCTTCCTGCAATGGTATTTTCTCATTCTTCCAATTTTTAGCAAATACAATCCTAGCCGCTGTTAATACATTTACAATCAAATATTTCAAGTCTTTATTATATATATCAGGTAAGATTCCCAATAAAAAGATCTCTGGTTTCAAGTCTATGTGTTTTTTTGTCATTTTTTCCAACCACATGTGAATTTTAGTCCAATATTTTCTGGCATCCTCACAAGTCCACCACATATGGTAATATGAGCCAGGTATCTGATGACATTTCCAACATTTTTCAGATTTGTTCTTGAACATTCTTGCTATTCTTGTCGGGGGGAAGTGCCACCTGTAAAACATCTTATACAAGTTTTCTTTATATGCTATTGACATTGTCATTTTATAATTTTGAGACCACAATTTTTGCCATTGCTCTAAATCAATCCCATATCCAAAATTCTTCCCCCAAGCAATCATAGTTTCTTTAACTTGTTCTTCCTCTAGCTTAATTCCCAATAAATAATCATATAATTTTTTAATCACTTTCTCATCAGTACCCATCAATATCTTATCTAAATCAGTCTGTTTGTCATAAAATCCTTCCATTTTAAAATCTTCAACATATCTTGAGTGTATTTGCGCATATGAAAACCAATTCATCCTTATACCTTGTTCCTCTAAGTTTTGGATCGATTTAAGTCCACCCTTTTCATCCAACAGTTCCCCATATCTAACTGTTTGTTCCTTTTTATAGATCATAGGATAGGAAAATGCTTCAATAGTCGATAACCAAACTGGAATTTTCAGGTAACATTGTTTTTTTATCTTCTCCCAATTTAACCACAAAGACTCCCGTATATAATGTCTTCTGAAATACCCCTGTGTTTTAGTTCCCTTGTACCATAAAAAAGCATGCCAGCCCAACAGTAAATCATGTCCTTCTAATGTCAACAATCTATGCTTTCTTAATGTTATCCATTCTTTGACCCACATCAAACTTGCAGCTTGATAATACAGTTCCCAATTAGGCAGGCCAAAACCTCCTCTAATTCTAGCATCTTGCAGAAGCTTTAACTTTATTCTCGCTCTTTTACCTTGCCATATAAACTTCAACATGATTTTATTTAAATCTTCAAAGTAGTCTTTTCCAAGTCTAATTGGTATTGTTTGAAAGAGAAATAAAATTCTAGGTAAAATATTCATCTTAATTGTTGAAATTCTCCCTATTAATGACAATTGTAAATTTTCCCATTTCTTCAAATCTGTAATTATCTGTTGTTTGAGTTTAATATAATTATTCTCTTTTAATGTGCTACATCTTGCTGTCAAATATATCCCCAGATACTTAACCTTATTTGTAACTTGGATTTTCAAAAGATCTGTCAGTTCTTCTCTTTGTCTCAATAACATGTTTTTTGTCAAAATCTTTGTTTTATCTTTATTTATTTTCAAGCCAGCCATCTCACCATATGTCTCTATCTTTTCCAATAA
>BLBF01000025.1:4538707-4563926 GCA_015471245.1 Laticauda colubrina | reverse complement strand
GAACTACAATGACGTGGGATAATACCCGAAGGAAGCTGAACAGCACATATATATATATATATATATATATGCACTGTACACTGCACTTTATTTCCTTATCCAAGGCTCTTATTATGACTGTCTTCTCCAGCAGCTTCAAAGCCAAGCCTCAAGTGTTGAAATATTGATAAGAGTCCAAGAAAGCACCTGTGATAATATTTTACTGCGTTCTCCCTCTATCTTATCACATTAAAATGTCCTTGAAAAGGAGTGCTTTTCTCCCCAATTCAAATAAAGTATTTTCAAGCCTCTAGTTGGCAGTGTTGCAGCATCTCTTACTACTCTTTCCCCCCCCCAGCCAGAAAAAAAAATATTTTTAAAAAACTCAAACAAGAAGAAAAAAAAGATAATCAAAGGGAGCCTGTATCCTAAAAAGAAAATTAAAAAAAAAATAAAAATAAAAATCAAGAGAAGCATAAAAATATATATAAGAGAAAATTCAGTCCGGTTACCTACAAAGTCACATTAAAGTCCTCAGAAAAAAAAATAAGGAAAGAATCCAAGTCTCAATTTGACATCACTTAAACGCCGCTCAGCCAAGTTTCAGTCAAACAAAAATAAAGTCACAGATTTCTTCTTTGTTCAGGATGTCCTTTCAAGTCTCAATCAATTTACTATACAAAAGGAATTGCTGACCCAACCGATACACGCTCATTTAAATCACTTTCTTTCCGGAGCTGTCCCGACTTCAGCAGCTTTGGAGGCTGCCTTTCCGCTGCCAGCAAAAGGGCTTCTCCCGGATCAAACCAGAGATTTTGCGATATCTCTGGGATCCTGGGACTATGCCCTTCACAATCCCCGTCTCTACGGGACGGTTTAGGTCCGTTAGGACCGACCAGGGGCGAAAATATCAGCTGCGATCTCAGAGCCCCGAGATCGCAGCTGTAACACCGAGACGAAGCTCCGCCTTCTCCAAGGCTGTTTTCTGAGGCAAAAGCCTCAGGCTGCCTGCAGATGGCAGGCTCTGCTAATTTACGAGGGAAGCTGTTTTAGATTTGTTAGTTTTTGCCTAGATCGAGGGGAAAGCCTGAAAGACCGAATTAGATGGTGAATGGTTTTAAAGATCCAACCTGAATTTGAGCAAAGCCGTTCCAGTCAGGGAGTGCACAACCTCTTACCATGAAGGCTGAGCTAAAACTGGGGGACGCTGAGGAGGAGTCCTGTGGAGCAGGAGGAGCGTCCCGGAGTTTTAAGCCTAGCCTTTCCATGAGAGACTGAAGCACCTCCCATCTCTGGATGCTCTGAACAGCTCATGGGAGAAACAGGCCTAGTTTTCAGCCTGCAAAGCCTACAGAAGCCTTCCTCAAGCCTTTGGGAGGCCGAAAAAAAGCCTCAAACAGGCTGAAAATCAGCTGTAAGGCATAGTGCAGATAAGGGGGCAGTGGAGGTAAGGTGGGATTGTGCATGCATGTGTAGTGGGCGTGAGGGGGCACACATTGTCTTCTTGGTGTTGGCACACGAGCACGCAAGCATGTGCACAATTTTTGGCACAGGAGCCCAAAAAGGTTAGCCACCATTGGCATAGAACATTGCATACGTCGGGAGATGCAAATGCCTTTCCTTTCTTTTATTTGAGAAATTTAAGTTATGAATTCCTAAATATGGGAAGATAACACAGGGACAAACAGATAATGTCATGAAAACCTCATCTGCTTTCTTTTTTTCCCACTTTAGCAATCAGCTAATGTAGACAATCAGTGTAATAGTTTAGCAGTAGAACCTTGGACTAATTTTCATAAATTATCCTCTAATGATTGTTTAGCTGGATTTGAATAACTAAATATTTTTCAGCTAACATTTATATGTTTTGGGATCTAGTTCTTGGCACAAAGGGTATTGGAAATGTGTATGCCAGCAGCAATTTTATTCTGGGTGATGGTTAATACAGTTTTAGACTGACTGCATTTGCATTAATTATTCAAAATAATAGTATTAGAAGGTTATACGCTATTAACTTAATTGACAATATCATTACATTTGATGTAAACTTTAAGGAGCTCATTTTTAATGCATATTGTTTTAATATAATATTTATACTAAATAATATTAATTTGCAGAATCAATTTGGTACACTGGTTAAGGCACCAGGCTAGAAACTGGGAGATTATGAATTCTAGTCCTGCTTCAGACATGGTCAGTTGCGTTACTCTGGGCCAGTCCCTTTCGCTGAGCCCTAGGAAGAAGGCAATGGCAAACCACTTCTGAACTCTTGCCAAGAAAACTACTTGCCTGGGCAGTCACCAGGAACACACATACACACAAACACAAAATCTGTCCTTGTTGAAATCATCATTAAAAAAATGATCAAATTAATGGTTCCGTTCTCTCCAGTTTAAATTTCAGCTGATCTTTCATAAATACAGATATCTGTTTTATACACTGATAACTTTCTCTTGTCTGAATAGATGCAATCAAGATGTTGCCCTCAGTAAATGATACAATGCCCAAGTAACTAGGACTGCTTCTTTATGAATACAGTCACAGACCAGGTTTTAGGTTCTTACTAGACCAGGGATATCAAACTTGCGACAACAGATCATCATCACGTGACGTATCACAACTCCCCCTCCCCTTTGCTAAAGGTGGGAATGGCCAGCATGTGATGCATCCGGCCTGCAGGCCGAGAGTTTTTCACCCCAGAACTAGACTACTGTTCCGTGAATAATAAAAGTAAGGCTAATAGTTTCAATCACAATGCTAATTGGGCATGATACTGTTTATGCCATTGTGCTCAAGCAGAAAAATCACTCAAATGTATTCTGTATGCCTAACAGCCTTTGCCTGCTTTGTATTTGTACCAAAAACAAGATGGAAAACACATATGAACTTTAATCAAAGGCAAACTTCAAAATGCTGAAATATGCTTATAGTTAAATGAAAGCAGAGGATGGGTGTTAACTGATAAAACCCCTGGCTTTCTTATCTGCTTAACTCAGTTGCACTCAAGTCTTATATAGAGCATGACCAATAGTTGGCATGAAAAGAGAAATATGATCCTCCACTAGTGTTCAAACTGTTTATACGGCAAAAATGGCCAATCTGCTTAAATGAGACCTCTGCTTTATTTGGTAAGAATTGTTAAATGAAAATGTATTTTAAAGTGTGTGTGTGTGTGTGTGTGTGTGTGTGTGTGTGTGTGTGTGTAATTCATTCATCTTTTTTATTGTATGCCTTACTTGATCAAATGTGCTATGTGGGAATAATATGTGTGCTGAAGAGTATCTTTGATTTTATTGTTATTTTATTCACTGGGTCTTTCAAACATCTGGCTAGTGGTAGTCAAGAACAGAAATGTATTCTATTTATTCAATTAGTTTATTAAATATGAAGTTATATTTTGCCTTCTTAGTGTGATTCGTCTTCCTCCCTCCTTTTAATCTATTAATGTTTTTTCAGCCATACATATTTTTATTGTTTAATTTTTTGATGTGCATATGGGAACTGTAGTTTTCCCAAAATAATGTTTATACTAAAAATCTCATATTAAGGTGATGGATAAACAGTAAAATCTGGGGTGTGTGTTTTTTTTATTTGTGAGGAATTAAGAATTATATTTGAACGACAGATGAAACATTTCAATACAAGACATTTAAAGCCATAAATGCACAACATATTTAGGACTGAATTTACTAATTTGGTCTATCCATAAATCAATGTCTGTGGCCTTGTAATATTATGTAAAAGAGAAGAAAGGAAGCAACATGTTGCAGCCCTATTGTAAAAATATTTCAGAAGAGCTTCTTAAATTGAACACCTGGAATAACTCCTCCCTTGAAATAACAATAGATAAGAAAGAACACCTTCAATAAATTCTAAGAAAACATAACTAGCATTTATGAAAAAGAATGATATGAATAGTCCATTGTTGTTTTACATTACACTTTTTATTCACAATACCTGAAAATAGCTTAAAACAGCAAACAAAGAAAACCTTGTTAAAATAAATACAAATATTTGGCCCTTAATTCTGTAACAATTTAAAGTAAGTCCAAACAGCAGTCTTGATAGAGGACATGTTCCATGTTTGAGAAGAACACTGAGGAAGACCCATTCCAACAAAATGGGCTTCTGAGGATGGAAATACCTTCAGAAAGATTCTGCTGATCTTATAGATTTTATAATAGGAGAGGCAATGGCTACAATACTAATAGTCCTGATACTGACATGCAACATAAGATCCACATACTCTGTACCCTTTGGCAACCTGGCTGCTGCATTTTGCCCCAACTGCAACTTCTAAACACTTTTCAAGGGTAGCCCCAAGTAGTCTGCAGTAGTCAAGAAAAGATGTAACCAAGGAATGGTTAATGATAGCACAATCTAACTAGCTCAGCAAGTGATAACATTTAATTTCCCAAAAAGGAGCACAGGCTGTAGAAGATCTATCCCTTGCTCACACTTGGGCTAGAGGAAGATGCAAAGACTTCCTGGGTGATAGGTACCAGCAAGCTGCACCAAAGAAGAAATGCGGGCTAAGGCCAGAGGATTCAGCCCTACCACTTCAGCAGTGTTGAAAAATGCTTCTTTGGAATTGAACGATAAAAAGAAACACAACTGGATATCAACAGTCTAATGACACCACTCCATTCCAAATTTCCAGGTGACCTCTTTTTGCACTTGTATAACACGGGAAAGAAATGAAGCCTCATGAAACACTTTCAGTATTTGTTTCCAGTGAGTCACTCATGCAGTATTTCTTTTTTCATGTTTGCCTTTCCAGATGCTTCATTCTTCATCTACATTTTCACTCCACATTCATAGCTATGAGGTACCAATTGGTGCATCACTGGATTGTGTTTCCCCAACATCATCCTGATATCTATTTAAAAATAGAAGAATGAGTATTTTTTTTTCTTTATATGGGCTTCCCCAAGGCATTTCTACAAAATCTCATTTTCACACCTCCCCAACCTTCAAAGACATTTGAAAATAATCTTAATCCTCTCTGTTTCTACTAGCTATAAAATGCATAGAGTATGGAACGGGGGGGCGGGAGGAAAACCCATTGTCCTGCCCTTAGCATCTTACAAGCAGATGCTGTACTAGACACTTCTATGTGAAACATTGCAGCTACCTAACACAACAGGTCATGCACAGCCTGGCATATGTCTTCATTTCTGCATCACGGCTCAGATGAATGTTGAAATTTCACAACTGCCTAAATAACGTGGCTGCTGAGAAAGCCAACCAGCCAGCCTAACAATCATTTGACTTGGTAATTTTCTGGTATTCATTTCTTATCTGAGGTCATGAGATTTATTTCACTCCAGACTCCAGTAATATAGAAATATATTTATTTTTATATCAATCTTCCTCTGAAAACATTGGAAAAAACATGCTTTGGGAACAAAACAATTCTCCACCTAGACTAGAGACTCTATGAATCAAAGACCTGAAATACTGAAAAAACAACCCTTATATTACTACTTCCAGGCTCAGAAATCAGAAATATTATACAATTAATGTTGTTTATGTTCTCTGAAAAAAAATTACTACATTAATAGTGTTTGCATGAAATTTACTTCTCTGTTTCTGATTCAAGGTCATCCTTTCTATTGGAAGTTATTCTTAACTGTCTATATTTAGTAGGTGAAAGGACAAGCAGCAATAATTTTATGTCTAGCCTTTGTTCCCTTTCTCTCATTTCAGAAATGTTCCCTCAATCTGATATCATTCTCTTAATTTGCCACCTTTTCTCCTAGAGTATGGTACTTGGCTGAAATTCCATACCTCAAAATAGTAACGAGTTTTCTCCTTATCTCCTTTTTTTCAGGTTTTCATGCTTGTGATAGCTCTGTGGACCTACAGTATCAGTTAGATGTCTATTGGAAATCTATGTATGTCATCCTCCTCCATTTCTAGTAATTATTACTTTCATCTCTACAGCCAACCTTTGCCTCCACAATTATCGTTATATTCTGGAACATTCTAATCCAATTTCTTCTTAGGCACTGCCTACTATATAATGATGGTCTGTGGAGGCAAGGGCTGGTTGTGGAAATGAAAGTAATGAATTTGTTCTTCTAACCGTGGTCTCCTTTTCAGCCATACCAGAAAAATGAGTCCCTTTAGATGTCACAGAGCAAAGGAAAGAACTGAATTGTATACAGCAGAACTAAGCAACCTTACAGGCCAAGGAAACATGAAATGTTGTGTGCAATTACTGCTCTCACAAAATGGATACTATGCCTCCTACAGACCAGTACAAAACATTCAATTCTGTGCCACTCTAAGGTACCTTTCTTGGCTTTTAGGCAAGCAGCCACATTTCCAAGCAAAGCCATTTAAAAAAGATTGATTAATTGATTGATTGATGCAATTTATAATGTTGCCCAACTCATCACTTATGACTCGGAGAGACATAAATTAAAATTTAAAAAAATCATTTAAAAAAAATAAAACATCCAGTTTTTAAACCACAATGATACATGCAGATACAGTCCACAGGAAAAACAACCACTGACTTTCCCAGTAGGATAGGCTTCATTGCCCAATGGGCCAATAAATGAGGGAAAGAGTGTTTCTTTACAGTTCCAGAAAAGGCTAATAAAGTTAGGACCACCTGAACCTCAGGGAGCAGCTCATTTCAAAGGGCAGGAGCAATAACAGAGAAGACACATTACCTCAGTTTCCATTAGATAACCCAGCCTCAAAGAGGGGACCTGGAGTATGTCCATCCTATGCACTGCAACCTAGTAGAATAAGCAGAAATAGCTAGGATAGAAATAACTATTTATTGTTGTCTATTATGACCCATGCTACTTCAATCTTGACCAGTTGCAGATATGGATGGTTTTCCAAGGCAACCCCATGTAGAATTTTAGAAAATGTCTGTCTCAGCCATCCAGGTCATGGTTTTCCCAAAGGTGCTTTTTCAGGAGGCAATAAGACTTCCCTGTTTTTTCTTTGAAGATGTTTCATTTCTCTTCCAAGAAGCTTCTTCAGTTCTGACAGGACAGTGAGGAATGGAAGGATTTATATTCCTTGTAGGCAGCTGTTCATTTGCATCCTTTTAGAGGGTCATTGCAAGTGCTTCAACAACCCTCTAAAACATGGGTGTCAAACTCGCCATGTCACGTTGCTGTCACACGATGTTTCATGACAGTTTTCCCATTCGTGGAGCTGGGGTGTGCATGGCCTATGCATGACACATCCAGCCAATGGGCCACCAGTTTGACACCCTTGCTCTAAAAGAATGCAAATAACCAGCTGTCTGCAAGGAATATAAATTCTTTCATTCCCCACTATCCTGTTAGAGCTGAAGAAGCTTCTTAAGCCCCTGTCACACTGCACCAACGGATGGAAAGAGGATGTAAAACGGAGAAAAACACTTGCCATCCATTGGTAAACGCGATGCTTCTGTTCTGTACTCACTGCTTCCATTTTGCTTCCTCTCTATCCATCCAGCATCCGTCTATTGACATTTCATCCACTCAAAAAGTTTTGAGCTGCTCAAAACTTTCTGAGCAGAAAATGTATCCAACCCGTCCGTTCTGCATCCGCTAGGCATAAGGGGCACATCCATTCTGCATCCGTCGGCATCCGTTACGCGTCCGCTACATCCGCTAGGCATCCGCTGCGCATCTGTGCAACTCACATCCGCTCCAGCAGAAAGCGGACACAGGGAGGAAGCGGAACGGATGCGGAACGGACGCGCAGGGTTAGTAGCACGGATGGAGAAAGGATGAAAGCGGATGCAGCACGCAAAGAAAGCATTTAAAATGGAAAAAACGTTCGCAGAGGGGACCTATCTCGGATATTAAGGATGTCTAGAGGATGCCTAGAGGATGCAAAAGGACACATAGGGGAAAACCTATATTGCCTATAAAAAGGGGGAGCAACTCACCTGGATCTCACTTTCAGACCAGCAGCCCTGCTGTGCAGACCTCTGCAGCCTTCATCTGGCTCTTGCTCTTCCACAGCATCCAGTCATGTCCACCTTGGATCGTAACACAGTCCTTTTGGTAGCCACCATCGTTCTGCAACAGTGCAAAGCCATCTACAGGCTCTGTGAACTCTACTACAGGAAGAAAAGGAGGCGGCCAAGAAGTGTCTGGGTCCGAAGATGAATTCGGAGAAGAGCAGAGTATCGACTGGACAACAAGCTGATGGTGGAGCTCAGGAACGAAGACCCTCGTGCATTCCAGAACTTCATGAGGATGCCTCCAGCCATGTTTGACGAAGTTGTGCAGCGGCTGACACCCAGGTTGACCAAGCAGAGCACCAACTTCTGGCCCAGCCTGGACCCTGGGCTCAAGGTGGCACTGACTCTGCGCCACCTGGCCTCAGAGACCACCTACAGGAGCATGCAGTACGGCTGGAGGGTGCCACACAACACCATCAGCATTGTGGTCAGAGAAGTGGTGCAGGCCATCATCGAAGAATACCTGGAGGAGGTCCTCCAGTGCCCCACCCTGAAGAAGGATGGAAGAAAGTTGCAGAGCAGTGATATCAAAGGTGGAACTTCCCACACACCGGTGGAGCCATAGATGGCAACCACGTGGCCTACAAAGCACCAGCCAAGTTGGGGTCTACTTATTTCAACTACAAGGGCTTCTTCAGCATCATCCTCTTTGCCATGGTCGATGCTGACTACATGTTCATGTACATCGATGCTTCAGGCAATGGCTCATCTTCAGATGCCCAGGTATACAACGGCAGTCATCTCAAGGAGGGGCTGGAACGCAACCTCATCATGGGCTTTCCAGATCCAGACCCCCTGCCCAACGACACGCAAGATATGCCCTACGTCATCATGGGGGATGACGCCTTCTCCCTCAGAACCTACCTCATGAAGCCCTACACTTCCAGACTCCTCACCCGTGAAGAGAGGATCTTCAACTACAGGCTGTCCAGGGCAAGGCGGGTGGTGGAGAACACCTTTGGCATCCTGGCCAACAGGTTCCAGGTACTTCTCACCACCATGCAGCATCACCCAGAGACCGTCAGGAGGATCGTGGAAGCTTGCTGCATCCTGCACAATCTCATGCGCACCCGCTACCCAGTCTTGCAGAACAGGCTCGTGGACCTCCAACAAGGCAATGGGGACATGGAGCCTGGGGAATGGAGGCAAGGGCAAAACCTGATAGACACTGAGGATGCGATGTGCAAGGCCCCAACAGAGCCTCACGTGAAGGGAAGAAGCAGCGCAACCTCCTGAAACACTGGTGCAACTCCCCAGCTGGAGCAGTGGAGTGGCAAGACAGGATGGTAGATGATTAATGGATGCTTCCTTCAGCCTGTCTCATCACACAGATGAGATTGGGCCATGTATGTTGGGTGGGCCTACAATGAACAGGGCATTTAATAAAGAGTTGTGTTTATGTTGACATGTGTGGATCAATGATTACATTAGTATTGATAATGAAGGGCCATAGGTGTGGCACCTGGGAGGGTGGACCATACAGTCCCACTATGCTTGCACTGGAGGTTTATCTATCCCTACAGCTATCTCAACCCATCCCACAGATATCCTAACCCATCCCACAGGTATCCCTGCCCATCCCACAGCTATTACCCATCCCAAAGGTATCCCTGCCCACCCCACTGCTATCCTTACCCATCCCACAAGCATGCAAAGGCTTAAACCATTTCTAAAAGTTTCCACCAAGACTTTATTTAATAAAATAAATGAGGCAAGTGTGTGAAGCAAAGATAATCTTTATTAATAACAAGCTGTAAAAGAAAAATGACCCAAGTCAAGTGTCCAAATAAAGTCTATAGGTAGCCACCCAGTCTCTGGCACTCCTCTTGGTCACTCGGAGGTGTGCCCAGTCAGGGGTGAAGGGTCCAGGTGCTGTGGAGGTGGCTGCTGCTGGAGTGCTGGTCTGAAGCACCACTGGGGTGCCTGGCCCCGAGAGGACAACAGGGGACGGTGTGTGGAGGAAGCTCTCAGACAGCTGGCTGAGGCCCGTGATGTTGAGAGCCCCTTCCTCCATGCCATGAGTGTCAGCCCCAATACAGACAACAGATGTACTGAGGCCGGGCTTGGCTGTGGGGTGCAGGAAGGAGCAGTGTTGTGGGGCTGTCTGGTCTGCAGCTGTGTGAGGACTGGCGTGGGTGGCATCAGTGACGTGGGTGGCATCGGTGGCATCAGTGGCGTGGGTGGAATCAGTGGCATGGGTGGCATCGGTGGCATCAGTGGAACCGGTGGCAACGGTGGCATCCGATGAGCCTGTGCCTGGACTGGGAAGGGCTGCTACCTGTGCTGCTGGACCTCCTGGTAGCCGTAGCCCTGGTAGGTGAGGGCCTGTGGAAAGCCTTGGAATGGGAGGGACATCACCTGGGGTGGAGGAGCAGACCTGGACTGGGTGGGAGCAGGTTCATCTGGATCTGGAGGGTTGTGAAGCAGATTCACCACCTGGTACTGGGATTCCGTCATGTCCGTGAGGGTCTGGTTGACATAGGTGAGGAAGGGCTTGCGGTTGGAGGATGAGGAGTCGGTGTGGACCAGCTGAGAGAGATCTATGCTGCTCCGGATGGTGTCCCTGATCTCCAGCAGAACAGTGTGGCTCTGCCCCTCTGGTCTGGCTCTCTGCCTTTCTGTGGAGGTGGAGCTGGGGGTGGATGCGGGTAGGACTGTGGTGGAAGTGCCGTCTCCTTTCTCCCACTGCGCCAGGGAGTCCTCCACACGCTCTGCCACGGTTAAAATAACTGTCCGCGGGTTCTCCGCCGTGGGATGCTCCACAGAAACCTGCCTGGAGACAGGAGCTGACTCTCGGCCGGAAGAGGACTGGCTCTCAGCAGGCTGCCGGAGAGAGAGGGTTGTGAGAGGGGCTGCTTCTCGGTGGCGGATCTCACCCTCCAGGAAGCTGCACCTGGCCATCACGTAGGTCTGTCTGTCTGTCAGCTTAACTGTGGCCTGGCCAGATTTCTTGAGGTGCAGCTTCCCATACCAAGTGTGCATATGTTTCCATCAGCCGAGGAGCACCTCCGATGTGTAGCCCAGACTCTCCGCCTTCTCTCTCCAAGCAGCCTGCTTCCTTTTGGTGTCCCTGTAGAACCTGTGTCCCTTCTGCCATAGATACTCATTCTCTCTCAGCCACTCCAGCACCTCATCCTCGTGTTCCTTCTCAATGGAGTATTGCCTCCTCTCCCGTTCTCACATATGCCTCTTCCTCCCTTTGGCAGGACCAGGTGGGCCCTCATCAGAGGGGCTTCTAGGTTGTAGGGGCTTCTCCTCCACACCACCACCAGCAGCAGCACCAGCAGGATCATCCTCATCATCCTCATCAGTAGCAGCAGCAGCAGCGCCAGCAGGACCAGGATCAGCAGCAGCAGCAGCAGGGCCAGGATCATCATCAGCAGAGTAAGCACCAGCAGCGCCAGCAGGACCAGCAGGACCAGGAGCACAAGCAGGACCAGGAGCACGAGCAGGACCAGCAGGACGAGCAAGACCAGGAGCACGAGCAGGACCAGCAGGATGAGCAAGACCAGGAGCACGAGCAGGACGAGCAGGACGAGGAGCAGCTACAGCAGAGTAAGCACCAGCAGAAGCACTGCCAGAAGCAGCAGCAGCAGCTCCTCCAGAAGCAGCATCAGCAGAAGCACCACCGCCAGAAGCAGCATCAGCAGAGTAAGCATCAGCAGAAGCACCACCGCCAGAAGCAGCAGCATCAGCTCCTCCAGAAGCAGAAGCAGCAGAAGCCCCAACCTCAGAAGAGTGAGCCCGTGAAACAGAAGCCCCAGCAGAAGCAGAGTGAGGGCCAGGGGGTGGGAGGGTGGCCCTGACCCTCTTGCCAGGGCTGGCAGCAGATGGCTGAGGCTTTCTCTTCTTTCCCATGGTTGTGGGGTTGCTGGCTGGCAGCAAGGCTAGCAGGCAGGCAGGCTGGCAGGGAGGCTGGCAGGGAGGCTGGCTGGATGGCAGGCAGCAAGGCTGGCAGGCAGGCATGCAGGGCAGGCTGGCAAGGCACTCGATGTGTCTGGAAGCAGATCTTTCCTCTGAATGTGACCTGCTTGGGAGCTGCCTCCCTTTATATCCGCGGGGCTGACACAATGCATCCTCGCCGCATGCGCAGTGAACGCTAGGCACCCGCTAGGCACCCGCTAGGCTTCCGCTGTGCATCCGCTTCATCCGCTAGGCATCCGCTTCATCCGCTCGGCGTCCGTTCTGCATCCGCTGTATCCGTTCCGCGTCCGTTTTGCTATGGTCCCCCGGAAGCCTTGCGGATGTGCCATCCGCTTCCATCCGCTAGGCTTCCCTTCCGCATCCGCTTTCCATCCACCCTGCGTCCTCCCCCTGTCCGTTCCTTTCCGTGTTATCTGCTCTGGTTATGCACATTTTTGCCCCTTTTGAGAGCGGACAACAACGGATGGAACATTTTTCTCGTCCGCTGTGTCCTTTTTACTAACATTTTGCATCCGTCGGCCAGTGTGACAGGGCCTTTAAATAAGAAGTGAAATGACCTCAAAGAAAAAACAAGAAATCCAGTTGCTGCCTGAAGAAGCACCTTTTGGACAACTTTAGAATTGGTTATCTCAGTGATATACTGATACCATTGACCATAAGCTTCCAAACAAATTCAGGAATTGCTTTCAACTTCATAGAGGACAGGTTGAAGTCTCTCAAGACCATAAGCTTAGGGAACGCCTTAGTCATACTGGTCACAGTATCTAGGAGTTCAAACAGGGAAGCACTTCATAGCATGGAGGCTGGTACAGCAGCATCAATCCCTACAGCTCAACTTCATAAACAAAGTCTCACATCTGTGGAGCAGCTCCCCTGAAGAGCACAAGCTGCCAGCTTAGCTCCCCCTGCCCATCACCACCAGGAATAATATTGTCTACCCTCAAAATCCTGGTGTATATGCTCTCCCTAATCCCTGCCATCCTTCTCCCATTTCAAAGGACCCTATCAAACACTCCCATTAGCTGATGGTCCAGGCATTAAAGATACTTTTACTTCTCATTCAATAGCCTAATGTAGGCCAACAGTTGCCATCCACACATCTACGTTTTACATTACATCAGCCTCTGCTTTCCCTGGGCCAACCAGGGTAAGCAATCACAGTTATTTTAATTCAATTGAACTAATTGAGAATATGCCTGAAAAGCTGGTGATATGCTTGGGGGAAAAAGTAATGCTGCAGGCTGATCCTTAATTTTGCAGTAGGCTTACATCCAATTGCATTTCTATAAATGACAATTATCTGAAAAATGTTGGGTCAGTTGGCATGGACAGCCCAATAAATTTTTCTGCCTCTGTGACAAAGGAATTATCATTAAAGGAGACCACTGGGTTAACTAGTAAGAGGCATATAAATGAATTGTGAAGGACCAGCCTGGTTGGCTTTCTTAAAAAAAAAATCTTTCACAACTATCTAACGTGTTCACATTTTCAAAGCACCTTCTAAGCACTCTTCAGCTGTAGTGGCTTCATATAAGTTAGGGTTAATATCTTACATTTTGTAGATTAGGGCAGAGGCTATGGAATTGGCTTGCCTAAAACAGCTACTGAGCTCATAAAACAGCAAGTCATGTTCAGTGGGGAGAATTGGGGGAGAGAGGGAGGCATGGCAGGGAGGAAATCTGGTATGTGCGTTAAACTCTGTTTCTCCCAAGAATGGACAAGAGTAAAATCACACAAATATCAAATAGAATATAAGGAGGAAAATACGCTGCATATTTTCATTTTGATTGAAAGAAAATTCATAATGAGTTTGAATATATCCCAAGAGGGTCTCCAAGCAGAAGTAATCCACCATGTAAGCAAGAAAGCATTTAAGTGGTTCATTGCACAATTTAGAAGCTATGGCTCCTAAATTGCAATAAAATATAGGGGATAGCAAAATACATATTAATTTGTGGACTGTGGGCAATCCTTTTCTAGTGCACCCAAATGGATTAAATGACTCTTGGAAGATTCCATTCCCAAAGTATTCGATCTATTGGCAGAAACTTTGTACCCAAGTCTCAACTTTATCCTTATTCTGCAGATGTTAGTCATATTCGAGCCAGGAAGCTTGATAGGCTTGCAATTTTTAGATAAGGTTATTTAAAATTGCTCCAGAAGTAATCGTATTGAAATAAATGAAGAAGCTGCATTAAAAGCCATTTATTACTCATAAATGAATTAGGAAAGATTACACTTACACAGACATCTGAAAGATGCCTAACAAAGCCTGAGCAGCTTTCCCGATACAGCATGGTAATGGAACATTACTGTTATCTCAAAATAACCATTACAGAATACCAAAAGAATTAAAGATGCTAATGTTCACATTTATGGGGTTATAATAGATGGGACTGTTGCAATTCTAATTACAATTAATGTAGTGTGATGGTTACAGGCAATAAGGAGACACCTGCATTTATTAACCTATGCTATCTATGGCCAGAAATTAGTACCATACAACTTACTTGCTAGCACAATAAAGCAAACCAGAAGTATATAATTAATTTCCTGAATTTCATAATTATATCCAAATCTAAATCAGCATCATCAGAGAACATGTAAACAAATGTAAACTGAGTAATTAGCAACAGTAGTTATTTGGAAATTTTGGTCAATAAAATTGCTTTATTCAGAATTCTTGTTTTCCACATGCTGACTGCAGAATGATAACCACTAGGCTGATTAAAAGATTGATGCAAACTGTGGCCTTCCTCGGTTGCAACTCTCCTCACCTCATCCCTCAGATTTAATGACAGGAGCTGTTGGGAATTTTATGTGAAAAGGTTGTTCCAGGTTGTCCAAACCTGCATGCCTTTTAAATGTTGAGATGTCCACAGCATCAAATATTGTTGAACTAAATTTACACAAATGCAAAATGCCTCAAAGCTATTGAAAATTTAGGAAGAAAACATAAAGCATCTCATGAGAGAATGCTTAATTTTGCAGATTTATTGCATTCTTGTTTTCTTTTCTTTCTTTTTTTTTTCATTCCCTCCTTTCGTTCCCTCCCTCCCTCCCTTCCTTCTCCCCCAGCCTTTTCTGCCTCTGTCTCTCTTTCTGCCTGTCTGTCTGTGTGTGTGGGGGATGTTTCATCCAGGGGGTGGGCTTCAAAAATGTTAGCAATGGATTCTCTGCCCAGATGCTGGGTGGGTATGACCATGGTGGGCTGGCTTAGTCAGCCTCCTGCACCACGGTGGGGGAGGGGCGTTTTTGCCCTCCCTGGGCTCGAGCCTCTGAGAGGATGAAAATGGCCTCCCCGTGCTCTGGAGGCTCTCTGGAAGTCAGAAACGAGCCTGTTTCCTCCTGAACTTCTGGGAGGGCCATTTTTTGCCCTCCCTGAGCTTCCGTGCACATCCTGCACTTACCTGCATCCAAAATGGGCCACATGGTGACTCCTGGGATGGGTGGGGCAGGGTGGGTGGGGCCATACAGGAGTGGGATTTGGGGGTTTTCTGAACTGTGCAGAATCTTAGCTAGAGGATCCCCTGAACCCCTTGTACCCCTAGCAGCCCATTGCTGTTTCCACCAAGGAAACCGTTAGCATCTATTTTAAAAGATCTAACTTCTGACTATAGCGAGACACATTACATGGGGCTTTTTGTTACAGTAAGTAGAGCTTGGTAATTTATTTATTAAATATATGTTCCAGCTTTTTAATATGAAGCTCAGGAGGGCATAAATTACACTCCCTCCTTCTGTTTATGAAGTGAGTGCAGATATGAGCCATATAGTATGAAAGGATCTTCAGTAAATGTTCCAATAAAAGAAAATAAGAATATAAGTAAGAAAATCTAAGCTGGGCCACAAACAGGGGTCTACAAACTTGGCAACTTTAAGATTTGTGGCTGGGGAATTCTGGGAGTCGAAGTCCACAACTCTTAAAATTGACAAGCTTGGAGATCCCTGGTTTAAAGGGAGTGGGATGAACAGGTTCTGATACAAAATCATAAAAAATCAGTAGACTAAATACAAACTAGGCGGATATGACCTCATTGATGATCCTCACTCTGTCAAGGACCTTGGAGTTCTCATATCAAATGACCTAAGCGCCAGAGCTCACTGTAACAGCATTGCCAAAAAGGCATTAAGGGTTGTAAATATAATCTTATGAAGCTTCTCCTCTGGAAATATTGAATTGCTAACTAGAGCATACAAAACTTTTGCCAGACCAATACTCGAATACAGCTCATCAGTCTGGAATACACACTGCATATCGAACATTAATACAATGGAGCAAGTCCAGAAGTATTTCACGAGAAGAGTACTATACTTCTCTGCTCACAACAGAATACGCTAAATCACCAGGCTTGAGATTTGGGGCTTGGACAACCTTGAACTAAGTCACAAACAGTTGGACTTAAGCATAGCACACAAACTTATCTGCTACGATGTCCTACCAGTCAATGACTACTTCAGCTTCAACCACAACAATACAAGAGCACACAACAGATACAAATTCAATGTAAACTGCTCCAAACAAGATTGCAGAAAGTACAACTTCAGCAACAGAGTGGTCAATGCCTGGAATGCACTACCTTACTCTGTTGTTACATCCTCTAACCCCCACTCCTTTAACCTCAAACTAATCACTATTGACCTCACTCCATTCCAAAGAGGTCTGCAAGGGGCATGCATAAGTGCACCATCATGCCTACTGTCCCTGTCCTATTGTCCCCATTTATTCGTACCTATTTCCTGTGTTCTTACTCATGTTCTTACTTATATCTGTTGTCTTGTAAGTGATTGACAAATCAAATCAAATCAAAACAAATAAATAAATAAAATCCATTGCCCAGAAGTATCTTATTCTGTGTTTATGTTTTGTTTCTGTCTAGCCCTTTTAAGAATCATGCCTGGACTTAGTGGAAAAAAATCCTGCTGAGCCCTATATCATTACATTCTTACACAGTTTAAGAAGTATATTTCTTTTGAAGAAAATATTATTGATTTTTAGAAACAAACATAAACAAACACAACACAGAACATGAAAAACATAAAACCTCTTTTCTGAAAGCAGCCTGATCCCAGGTTACATCTCTTTGTACAGACACAAATTCATGCTCATTTTTATACCATTCCATATCTTATTACCATTCTACATTTTCTATATGGCTTCTCCCCTCTTTTATCTTTCTTAATTTTATTTTTATTTGTTTCATCTCAAATCAGATCATTATATTTATATTCTTTGTCTGTCCCATTTCAACTGTCTGTTATCTTTTCTCATTAAACAAAATTCCTCCTGTGGTCACTGATTGGAATATGACGCCTTTATATCTTTCCCCTAAAATTATAACACTTAATATAGAACATAACTTCCATTCGGATTCTGCATAGTACATTAAAGCTACACGTTACATTTTAAAAAGAAAAAGAAAATATAAATACAAATATATAATTAAAACAACGATCTATACCAATTCACTTGTATCATTAATGTTAATATTCATTTAAATTTTAAACATTTAACACATTACTTTTCAAGTAGGTATCATGCTTCTGTGGGAATGCTTATAAGCTTTCCATAATTACTTCCCTCCCCACTTCACTTGCATTTTAAAACATTATGTCATTGAAATGTTCCCATTCCTTTCTAAATTAATTCTCTCATTTAATTCATTCCATTTATTTTGTTTACAAATGTTTCACTAAATCATACATTGTTTCCAAATTTCTAACATTATTTCTAAATACAAATATAACAATACAATAATATGTACCTTTGCAGAATCACTTTTTCAATTAAATTTTTACCCATTATCTCTAAATAGGTCCTGTTTCTTTACATCTGGCTTCACACCCTTATAACTTCTCTTCCCTTCCCTCCTCCTTTGCTTCTTCTCTCTGCCCTTTTTACCCCCTTGTCTCTCCACCTCGATTTCCCTTTTCTGTATTCCTTTTTTCTGTTGCTTTCTCACATTATATCCACTTTTCACCTTATTTTTCCCTTTTTTGGTTGTTTTTTTAGGTCTCAAATTCTCCATTCTCTTTCCCCTCCTTCCCCTTTCTTCCCCAAGTAGTTACTTGTTCATTTAAAATGGCTTCTTCTTTGTCCCAATCTTCTTGTTGCATAGTCTTTTCTTGTAATTTCTCATAGGTAGAGATCGCCATTTCTAAGAATTGAAAAACGGAACCAAGAGAGCCCTTCCCTTCTTGTTCCTCTTCTTTAAGTTTTTTAAATTCTATTTTCAGTTCATCCACAAGTGATGCCATTGTAGAGTTTTTGTTTTCTTTTAAAACAACCACCCAAGTGTTTTTAATCCTTCAAATATAGTTCCAAAAGTCCCAAAGTCAGCAAGCAATCCAAACACACACAAGCTCTTTCTTTCGACACCTTCTTCCTTTTTTCACTTTCTCTTCCTGGGGCTAGTATTTAATGACAAAGTTTCAGTTAAAATGTATCTTTTAGCAGTCCTGTTAAAATTTAACTTTAGATTCTTTAGATTACAGGCTATTTCCTCCTTCCAAATCCTGTTCTTATTCTCTTCCTCTCCCTTCCCACTTACAGCAAAAAAAAAAAAAAATCCTTCTCTTTTTTTTTTCCTTTTATATTCAGAAATCCTTATTATCCCCTTGGCATTAAGTTTTCCAGCTTAAATACCTGTTGATGCCAAAGCAGATTTTTCCGATTTCTCATTCATCTCTGCTCGCCGTCAACGTAAGGAAGGAGAGTGAAAAATTTTTTTTTCCCTTTTCACTTTCATTCACTGCTTCTGAATCTTCTTTGGGAGTGATGTATCCTTTTTTAAAATTTGAGTTCCAGGATGCCTTAATTGTTGTTTCTTATCCCGGTCAGCCAAAACTTTCACTTCAGCACTTTCTTCCTCCTGCACATTCTTTTCTTGATGAGGGCTTCTTTGAGGCGGCCATTTCTGACCGCCACTCTACCACCTTCGTGAAAGGGAGTTTAGCCAGCTGGGGAGGAAAGATGCGGCTTTCCTCGACCCTGCTGGAATCTCCCCCATCTTTATCGACCTCTAGGGGTGGCTTAGCCCCGAAGCCAGCTGGCTCGGGGCGCTCTGACGGCGCGCACAGGCAGAAACCATGCACGATTGCCGATTCCTGCCTGCTACCGAAGCCCTGCAAACTGGACGTTTCAAGAAGTATATTTCTTAACTACAGCCTTAGTTCAACAATACATCTTCTCAATTATCAATTCTCTTTCTGCTCATAGATTTTCCCTTCACATAGAAACTTCACTCAAAATTCTGTGTGTCTCTTCTCTGTAATCCATTTTTAAACCAAGCACTTTAACCCTATTTTGATGTGACTGTTGAGTGCTGATGAAATGTAAAAATTGCAGTCATAACATCCACTTAGAACAATGGGAACAAAAATGGCAAACCAACTATAAATTAATGTTGTCAGTATCATATAAAGAGAATATCTATAAAATGCTCCTTCCACCAGCAAGATTGGCAAAAATATTTCCCAGTATGTCACCCAAATGCTGGATGTGCAATTATAGCCAGGAAACGTATTTTCACATGTGGTGGACATGCCCCAAAGCTCGAAAATACTGGTCTAAAATACAGGGATGGCTGGAAGAGATGACAAAATTAAAGATTAACCTCAACCCAGAGACCTTATTGGGAATACCAGAACTGTCATGGAGTAAAAAACAACAGCATCTAATACCACACATCATCACAGCAACACGAATAGCCTATGCCAAAAATTGGAAATTAACCATGGTACCCACAGATTTAGCAATAATCAACAAAATTTACCAATGCTCAGAAATGATTAGATTAACTATGATATTAAAAAACAAGAAAGAGGGAGAATTTTTTACAACATGGAATACATGATACAAATGGTTAAATGAAAAAGTAATAAAGATGTACAGGGAAAATGATTAAAGAAATATTGTGGAATAACAGAAATAAGGATAAATTATTGAATATGCTATGAATATATGTATGCTATGAATATATGTATAGTATAGCTATATGTAGCTATGAATATTTGTATAGTATAGCTATGTATATTGTAGTAGTAACATAGAAAAACAAACAATGTATCACAACGTATTAATAATATAGATAAGAAATCAGGAAATAGATTTAAGATATCTTTGTAGTAAATGATCTTAAGTAACATTAATAAAGATGTACACTGTTACGAAAACACTGTAAAATGTGAGAACATGATTCTGTTTTTAAAATATTTTTTTCTTGTATGAAAAACTATTAAAACAATTAATAAAACATTACCTCAGCATCTTTTAAAAATTTCATTCCTTTCTTCTCATGTTCAGAGATACGTGCCCAGACTAAGTCACTGTGCTCATACCATGTTACAGCTTATGCTGTGTCAAAGTTCCTTTTCAGAACTAAAAAACATCATTCTTATCCCTTATGAAAAGTGAGTTTCTTACCAGGGCTTGCTTTTTGATTTTGCCTTCTAAAATGTCAATCGGTGAAGGCCAATAGAGATTGCTTCACAATCTCTATCGGCCCACCTAGAACATCTGACCTGATCCTTTACTTACTGTTCACTGGATATTTTATGATCAGTTCCAGTAAATCAGCTCCTAATCCCCATAGTCCAGTCTAAAAAGGTGTCCAACTGATAATTCTGACCACAATTAAACATTCTAGAGGAAGTTAGACGACAACATCTCAGCCACACCAGTCTCAGTTCTGGTCATGCCCATGAGCTTTCTCAATAGAATGATTAAAGTCCCTAATAAAGTATGTGTCAAATCTTTGTTGGAAAGGAACTGAATTGAGACTTATAGGGATGTCTTGCACAGATCTTTTATTCTAATTGTGTCCAAGAGGGACTAGCATTCTAAGAATAAGGCGAAAGGCAGCTTGGTCTAGTGCAGATGTCTTCAAAATTGACAGCTTTAAGCCTTGTGGATTTAAACTCCCAGAATTCTTCCTCCAGTCATAGCTCAGGAATTTTGGGAGTTGAAGTCCACAAGTCTTAAACTTGCCAAGTTTGAAGACCCCTGGTCTAATGGTTAAGACACCAGGCTAGAAACCAGGAGACTGTGACTTCTAGTTCTCAAGCATAAATGTTGGGTGGAAGAGAAAGCAGTCATTCTCTCTCTCTCTCAGCCCAACGCCCAAGATTGCTGTGGTGGGTAAACAAGAAGAGGACTGAGTATTAGGTGTGTTGCCACCAAGAATTGTTTATAAAAATAATAAAGGATAAAAACAAACAAACAATGTAAATCTCAAAGTGAAAGGAGGCAGAAACCATAGTTTGAGGCCTTATCTTTCCCCCCCCCGCCTCTATATCTACTGAAAAACAACTCAAAAAGTCTGTATTAGTTACATACACTATCCCTATTCTGGACATATATAATTATGGTTCAATAATAAAGGCTGAATCCAGTTATAATATTGATTTTTAAATTGCTATTAAGGAGCCAGTTGAACAAGTAATTAAACAAGAGATAGAATTAACATTGTAACTCCGTTATGATCCTGCACTTCAACAGGTTAAAAATGCTCAGTTGGGACAACTCTGAACATCTGTTCTTTAATGTTTTATTCAATATTCCAAAGCAAGGAAGAGGAGTTTTGGACGAATTGGCAATGCTTGCACTTGGATGGCAATGCCAAATAAATGGAGACTGAAATGGAGCAGAGAATCAATTTTAGCCCAGTAATTAACTGCCATAGCTATTCAAGGATGCACAATGAGACTTCTACTTATCTGAAATAACAGCAAAGGGCAACAGACCTTGCACTGCAGAACTGTAATGATGAATTAAAACAGAATTCAACTTTTAAAGAAGTTTATTTAACCAACAAATAGTATCATAGTAAAAACCAGTTTCATTTCCTTTCAGATCAGCTGCCTAGTCTGATAATTAAAACATCCTTATTTATCTGATGGTAAAATAACGTCTACAAATAGTGAACTGATTATCCTTCCACTGTTCTAATGCATTGTTCAGATCCTTTTTTGCAAGCTGCCTTTTCTGTTTTAATAGTTTTATTCATTTTGTTTTACAGTTTATATCTCACTTTTCTGCTAAGGCAGTAATGAGAAAATATTAAAACATAAGCACTTAAAACAACACAAAATATACTCCAATCTAGTTCAAACTTAAAGTACAATGCTTGGTTATTAAGAATCTCATATGTGACAACTTAAGGTCTCTCACCCTCGCCTCTTCCCAAGGTCATGGAGCACTGAGATGTAATAATCTACTGCATGTCTTAACTTCTTACTGTGAATCTACTCTAACTTTAAATATGATCCTGAAACCTGAAGATAGAGTTTTCTACCATTCTGAAATTGCAAAAAGACAAAAAAAAAAAAAGCACTATAAATTGTAAAACAGACACAGCACAATTACAAATACAACAAACAAAAGCAAATCTTTCCACTTAATGTGATGTGACTTCTACATGTCTTGATCTCCTCAAAACAGTAAGTGCAGGCCTTGGGTATGAAAAGGTTGCCCGCCCACCCCTGAAATACTTCTAAGTTCTTTATTTCCAACAGCTTCTTTCAATCTTTCCAAATATTTCATTGGTACACAGAGGCATTGGTAGGATCAAATAATGCTATTTTCATGTCACTTCATTTAATGATAGCTTTTGAGCTAGAAATAAAAGTCAAAAAGAATTTAGCAAAATTTGGGGGAGGAGGAGGTCATTTAGCTAAGTAAAGTTAGTGCATGGTACAGTAAAGATAGCTGAAGGGTATTTCTACCATGCAAGCCATATGGTCAGAAATGATTACTATTTATAGAAAACCTGGTTCTTTTTACATATTTTATATACACTATCAGATGACTACTGACTATGCATCTGTAAATATTTTATGTATCCTTGAAGAAGGCAATGGTACAGACTCATACATGGTGGCTATAGTATATATTGGAATCTGAGGGGGGCTTATTAGATTTTTTAAAAAAAATTGAGGGAGAATGGAGTAGTTGGAACCATTTGAAATCATCATATGGAGTGCAGGAGGCTGAAGGTATAGTACTTACTGGTCCCAGAGGAATCTCACAGCCTCACACACCAACCACCAGATGCCACTGCTGAGGGAAGCTGGCTTGAAGACATGTCCTGACCCAACAACAGTGGAGAAGAGGAGACATGCATCTTTGGGAAGGCTATGCAACTGAAGAGCAGGGCCAGCATTGAATCCAAATCCTTCCAGCAGGGATCTTTAGGAATGAATGCAGATGGACCATTCAGAGGTTGTCAACAATATCAACTGCAGTTGAGAGAACTTAAGGACCCCAAGACTGGATGCTGGCCTGGTGAGGGTGATGATACTGCTAGTGATTCTGCTTACAGATAACAGATTTAACAGATAATCAGAGTTGAAAGGGACCTTGAAGGTCATCTAGTCCAACACCCCGCCCAAGCGGGAGACCCTACACCATTTATGACAAATGACAGTCCAATCTCTTCTTGAAAGTCTCAAGTGATGGCACTCCCACAACTTCCCAGGGCAAGCTGTTCCATTGGTGAATTGTTCTCACTGTCAGAAAGTTTCTCCTTATTTCCAGGTGTAATCTCTCCTTGATAAGTTTCTGTCCATTATTCCTTGTCTGGCCTTGGAAAATAGCTTGACCCTTTCCTCTCTATGGCAGCCCCTGAAATATTGGAAGACCACTATCATGTCTCCCCTGCTCCCTCTCTTCACTAGACCAGCAAGCCCAGTTCCTGCAACCGTTCATTGTATGTTTTAGCCTCCAGTCCGCCAATCATCCTGGTTGTTCTTCTCTGTACTATTTCTAGAGTCTCAACATCTTTTTAATAATGTGGTGAACAAAACTGGATGCAGTACTCTAGGTGTGGTCTTACTAAGGCTTTATAGAGTGGTATTAGTACTTCCCTTGATCTTGATTGTATCCCTCTGTTAATACAATTTAGGATTGTATTAGCTTTTTTGGCGGCGGCTGCACACTGCTGGCTCATGTTTAGCTGGTTGTCCACTAAGACTCCAAGATCCTTCTCACAGTTACTGCTATTGAGCCTGGTTTCACCCAGTCTATATGTGTCCTTTTGGTTTTTCTTGCCTAAGTGTAGGACTTTACTTTTCTCTACATTGAATTTCATTTTGTTAGATACGGCCCAGTGTTCAAGTCTGTCAAGATCCATCTGGATCTTGAGACCATCTTCTTGGGTGTTAGCTCTTCCTGCCAGCTTAGTATCATCTGCAAATTTGGGAAGTTCCCCTTCTATTCCCTCATCTAAGTTGTTAATGAAGATATTGAAGAGTCCTGGGCCTAAGACGGAACCTTGTGACACCCCACTGCTTACTTCTCTCCATGTAGACTTAGACCCATAAAGGACTACTCGTTGAGTACAGTTTGCCAGCCAATTGCGAGTCAATCTAGTGGTGGTGCTATCTATTCCACTTTTTTCTAGCTTACTAAGAAGCAGGTTGTTGTCTGTCAAATGCCTTGCTGAAATCTAAATATATTATGTCCACAGTATTTTGCTGGTCTACGAATTTAGTCACTGTGTTGAAGAATGAAATGAGATTGGTTTGGCATGATCTGTTTTTAAGAAACCCGTGCTTACTGCTCGTTATTACTTTACTTGTTTCTAGAAGTTGGCAGATTTGTTTTTTTATTATCTTTTCCAGTATCTTCCTGGGTATTGATGTTAGGCTGATTGGTCTATAGTTTATTGGGTCTGTTTTTCTTTCCTTTTTTTGAAGATGGGAACCACATCAGCTCTTTTCCAGTCCTCTGGTAGTTCCCTGGTGCTCCAGAACTTTTGAAAGATATGGTGCAGCGGTTCTGAGATGACCTCTGCCAGCTCCTTTAAAACTCTGGGATATAATCCATCAGGCCCCGGTGATTTGTTTTCATCAAGATCAGACAGGTGTTCTCTTTCTGATTTTTTGCTTATTTTAACTTTTATTTCTGATCTGTCTTTTACAGTTATGTTTTTGGTGGGTTTAGCTATAGTTTCTTTTGCGTGAAGATGGATGCAAAGAATGAGTTAAGCAGTTCTGCTTTCTCTCTGTTGCCTGTTACTACCTTGCCGTCTTCTCTCTTTTGTGGACCGACTGTTTTCTTGATTTTTTTTTTTTGTTATTTATATATTGGAAGAAACTTTTTTTACTATCTTTGACTTTTGTTGCAAGTCTTTGTTCGTTCTGAGTCTTTGCTGTCTTGACTTCTTCTTTGCAGATTCTGGCTATCTGCTGATATTCTGCCTTAGGTAGCATGTACACTATCTATGACATCATAAAGCTTGGCCTTGGGTAGGACATTTGGTCATCTCTCTCTCTCTCTCTCTCTCTCTCTCTCTCTCTCTCTCTCTCTCTCTCTCTCTCTTTCTCTCTCTC
>BLBF01000025.1:4521514-4533707 GCA_015471245.1 Laticauda colubrina | reverse complement strand
AAAAACAGACTCCCTCTGATAGCTCCAACCTAACCCCCCCACCAGGCCTGAGGATGGCAGATGAGATTCTGCTGAAACGTTGCTGCAACTTTAACAGAACTACAATGACGTGGGATAATACCCGAAGGAAGCTGAACAGCACACATGTAAGTACCCGCGATAACTTAAAAAAACATATATATATATATATATATATATATGAATCATCTACCCCGCTATTTTTAAATATATTTATCTTTGCTTTCTTTCTAACTTAAAAAAAAAAAACACCTCTTAATTCTTCAGCTCTTCCATTATCCAGATATTTGGAATAATGCAAGACTGCTGTCCTAAGTAACTCCAGGCCATATAAGCTATTGTTTAGGAGTTACAGAATGGTCCAGCAAATCTTTATAGTCACTGGGGGGGGGGGGAATCTATTCCACAGGTTCTGGAAAGATATCTCATTTTATACACTACGCTAAGTTACGTCTTCTTTTAATTGTGGCATGTTAAATAGGTCAGAGGATTGGTATATACTTCATATTAAATGCAAGCCATGGTTTACCCATCACAATAACAAAAATGAATTATCCATGTTAAGCACAAATGCCAGAATTCAGCCAATGGGCTCTTTCACAAACCGATGGATCCAAAATTTAATGGTTGAGAGGAGGCTGTTACTTGGTGCCAGCCCACTGCTGAGGCAGATTTAAGATGATCTAGCAGGAAAGAGATGATCTTCACAAGAAAAGGGAAGAATCCTTCTTATGTAAACTACCTCTTACGTAAAGAAGTAGTTTACATAAGACATTTATGTAGGTTCATCTATGTCACCTGAAGGAATCATCTTCAGAAAGTGGACCTCCTGCATGGCTTCAACCAGTCTCCTGCAGGAAAGCTGTTTTCAAAACTCTGTACTTTGCTGACTATTTCTGATTTAGTTGCGAGAGAGAAGATAATTTCACCTGATCAAAGAAATTCCAAAGAGAAAACCACCTCTCCGTCCACCAACATTGGCAGGGCATTATATAAACAGGGAACAAACCCCACACTCATTAGCACTGATGATCTTACTTAGTCAGGTAATGAAAAGTTTTCAAGCAAAATGGTGCTCACAAAGCACCAAGGACTCCACCGCTCAACTCTGAACAACATGTATTCCCTTCTAATGGTTCCTTCTGCCAGGCTGATCACCACTGTAGCAAATTAATCAGATGTTTTGCCAGTCCGGCTGATTCAGAGTACCTGGCGTGGAACACAGCTCTCCTCCAAATTCTACACTTCTCCAGATCAGTGCAGATCGCAACTCAACTTACCATGAGCCATGGTGATGCAGTAGTTAGAATGCAGTACTGCAGGCTACTTCTGTTGACTGCTGGCTTCCTTCAATTTGGCAGTTCAAATCTCACTAGGCTTAAGGTTGACTCAGCCTTCCATCCTTCAGAGGTGGGTAAATTGAGGACCCAGATTGTTGGCTGACTCTGTCAACTGCTTAAAGAGGGCTGTGAAGCACTGTGAAATGGTATATAAGTCTAAATGCTATTGCTTACCACAATTGAACCCAAAATTTTTGTTGCTAAGCAAGACAGCTGTTAAGGGAGTTTTGTCCCATTTTTATGAACCTTCTTGCACCAATTGTTAGCTGAATCACTGTCATTAAGTTAATAACACATTTGTCAAGTGAATTTGGCTTTTTCATTGATTTTGTTTGACAAAAGTTTAACAGAAGGTGATCCCCATGACCCCGGGACACTTCAATCCTCATAAATATGAACCAGTTGCCGAGCATCTGAATTTTGATCATGTGACCACTGGGATGCTTCAACAGTCTTAAGAATGAAAAATGGTCATAAGTCACTTTTTTTCAGTTCTGTAGTAATTTCCAACCTGTCAGTAAACAAATGGTTCTAAGTCAAGGATTACCTTCCTTAGTATGAAAACAGAGCAAACTAGGTGAAATTGAACCTTCTAAATTTTTTAAATTTATCAGAGCTGCACATCCCAAGCAATTCCTTGGACTCCATTCAGGCTATTCCATACCTACCTGTGGTTTAGTGTGTTTGTGGATGGAAGGCAGAAAAAAAAGTTAGGTTGTAAGATACAGTTACTGTTTTATATTTAATGAGAAAATGTTACATGTGTAAATTACAGCAATATGTTTAGGTTTGAGAAATCAATATATGGAACTAGCCTGAACAGTTTACCATAGTTGAAATCACTTAATAGGAAATGTACATGCTGAGGAAGACTGAAAATGAGATTGAAAACGCATTACTAAAATGTTATCAGTGGAGAATTGTTTCTTCCCTGAGTAGTTTCAGGGAAACGAAGCCAGATACCTACAAGTGATAATTTTATTTCATAAATTATAAATCATTTACATTCATATGATTTGGGGCTATTGGATATATTTCCTTTGAAGCAAATATTCTTGAATGTCTAATCCATGGGTTCCTAACAAAACACAGAATAAAAATAATCAATGTAATATTGAATGGTTGATTAGTCTACAGCTGCAGTATTTCACCCAATCAGGAACATGAAATTTTGAGCAAAAGAGAAAGAAAGAGAGAGAGAGAAAAGCCGAGGATATCTGAAATAATGAATTCAGAGGCTTTTGATATCCAAGAATGGGAAGCAAATCAGAAAGACAGACAGTGGAAGGAAGCTGTGAAACATCTTCTATCACATGTTGTGAGTAATTCATATCATTAAACTCCAGTCTAAAAATAGACAAAATAAACAACATTTAACATAAAATATAAAAGCTGAACAAGAAAAAATATTATATTTCAGACTAGATTATTACCACCATGCTGTGTCTCAGATTTTCAACAGCTTTTACAAAACAAAAGGAAAAAAAAAAGCCAGAAAAATATTTATAAGAGCAAATGTCAAAAAATATTCTGCATTTTTAAAAGGCCTTTGACACAGAACAAATTAAGCAAGATGAAAATGACAAACTTATTATTTTTTTCTATGTCTGAGAAGTACTACAAATCCTGCGCTGAGTTCTTAAAGGAAAAGCAGGACATTCATCTAATTAATAAAATAAATAACTTATTGAAGAGTGAAAATCAGAAATTGCTCAAATGAATCTGAATTCAAGAAGGACCTACATGGAGGGTCGTCTTATTCCCACTATTATTCATTTTTATCCCAGGAACTGTTCTGTTTTTAAACCACTGGACGTAATTACTTCTGACTAAAGAAGAAAAAAATCAGTAGGGGAAAAAACCCAACACACTGATATTTTAGGAAGTTTCTGGGTACCAGATGGTTGAAGGCTCCCAGGAATTATATATCTCCAATTCTGTCTTTCATAAAAATGTCTAATTGGAGTCTTAGTGTGGTTTTGTACATAGAAAAATGCAGCGTAGTGCAACATAAATTGCAGAGACAAAACACTCTTTCAGGGAAGCTACCCATCTGGATTTTCAAAGTAAAAAATGTAGCCTAATCATAAATTAACATGCACAGAACTGTTCTCTTAAAATTATTTTAAGAGCATTTTAGTTTGACTTTTACATCAACCCAACCCACCAGAAAATCAGTAAAATATACGAAGCTTGTCCGTCTCTCTCACACAGTATATATGTGCTGTTTATTATTCTGGGAGAAAAACTTGTCTAGGGAAAAGATAAGAAGATGAAGATTCAACTCTTATTGTGGTAGAGTGCCCAATAGATTTGTGGACTTTCTTTTCCATCAAAGAGCTATTAGAAGGAATTTGCAAAATATTTATCAGAAAGGTGGGATTCATAGAAACTTCATTTTAATTATTTTCCTATAAAATAATGTAGAGACAATATTTTTGTAGAGTAGTAAGAATGGAGAAAGAAACAGACTGAAGAAGACTCTGAAATGCAGGACTGGTGACTGTGGCAGAACGAAGAACTGAAGAGGAGACCGGTTCTTTGGTAATTCCTCTATGAACAAGAAGATGACTTGAGATTACCCCAAATTCTCCAGATAGCTGCTCCCTCTGAGTTGATCACAAGACAGTGGTCTTCAAATGGCTTATTGCTTGGGAGATGAGGGAGTGAGCATCTTGCACAAACTGCAGTTGGCACCTTGGAAAGGACACTAAATCTGCTTATTTCCTTTTCAACTACTTTGGAAAATGCTTGTCAACTGCTTGTTTTTCAGCTGTAAGGAATGTTTAAACCAGACCCTTTGGCTGTTCCTATCTGGCCTAATATCTTTGCAATGGTTGGGTGTCAGCAGCACAGGGAGGGGTAATAGCAACAAGAGGCAGAGGGTTGGTAGTAGAGGGGCAGTGTGCTGGCAGGGCAGCGTAGGCAGGAAGTAGCGTAGGCAGTAACAGAAGGTGGTCCTCCACAATAGTCCCAGTTTCTCAAGTGACCCCCTTGGGAAAATTAATTGTCCACCCCTGGTTTGGATCAACAGGATTGACAGCACCACGTGAATTTTTTAAGAACTTTTTTTAAAAAATGGAATAAATTGCAAATTAAAAACTTTTAAAAACATTTTTCATGTTCCCTTCCTTTGAGAATATATGGATTTGCATTGTAATTTTCAGCAGGATTTGTTTCTTTTTCTTTTTCTGAGTCGTTGAAAAGAAATTTTAAAAATAATAAAAGAAACTGCAGTTACACTAAACTTAGAACTATAGAATTACAGAACTCAATTTACAATTACAGAAGCAAAATATTTTTAACAGTGGACAAATTGAAGGATATTTTACAACAGTGGGCTAAGAAATTAATTTTAAGTGTGTCAACAGAGACATCTGCCTCTATAGAAAGACTGTGCCACAAAGAAAGTGATGTTACTAAAATTATTTATAGGTGTTGTGAAGAAGGTGGGAAGTGACTTCCTTATATATCTTTCCCCCCCTTTTTATTATATTCTTTTTCTTTCTTTTCTATTTCTCTTTTTCCTTTTTTAAAATTTCATTTCTCGATCTGCTTAGCTACTGTAGATTATTTATACTTCTCTGTATTGTTAAACAAATTGATCTTTGAAGAACTCATGGTTTCATTATCAATGATTTTCCATTTTGACAAATATTTTTTTTAATTTTATTTGGGTTTTCACAAAAAAAAACCCATAATACAAATAAAACATTTTTTAAAAAAGATAGCATGGTCCCGGGTTATACTTCTTCATACAGACACAAACTCAATTTCATGCTCATTTTTGTGTTCTATTCCATATCTTATTACTGTTTTACATTTTCGACATAGTTTTTCCCCTCATTTAATTTTCTCAACTTTATTTTGATTATATCATCTCAATTCAAATTATTATATTCACACCTTTGTCCTGTTTCAATATCATATTATTTTTTCTCATTAAACAAATTTCCTCCTGTACTTACTAACTGGAGTATGACACCTTTATATCTTTTAATTTTATCCATTCAACTTATTTAAGCTTAAGATTATAACATTCAATATAATACATAACTTCCAATCGAATTCTGCTTGGTACATTTTTAAAATACACACTATATTCTTAAAAAAAAGATTATATATATATGTAAATAAAACACTCATTCCATTCCAATTCAATTCTATCATTAATAGTCATTAACATCTTAACATCTTTAACATTTATTTTCAATTAAATATCATACTTCCTTGGGAACACATAAACTTTCCATAGTTAATTCTTTTTTTTCATATTTCTCACTTATATTTTTATAAATCATTACTAATAATTAAAAATGTTCCCATTTAATTCTCTCAATCATTTTAATTCATTTATTTATTACCAAACATTCAACTACATTACAGTAAATATTTTATCCATCATTTTAATCATATTTTCTAAAATTATTTCTGTTTATAATATAACAGTGCTATCTGATGTACCTTTGCAGAATCCCTTTTGCAATTAAATTTTTACCCATTATCTCTAAACAAGCTTATGGTTACAATATATCTTTTCCCTGTTTCTCCATTTCTTGTTTCTGTCTTTTACAACTTTTTTAGTCATTTAAATGCAGTAACCAAAAATCCAGAGATCACCAAGTAATTCAAATAATCCCAAATTGTTTCTTCTTGCTTCTTTTTTCAACTTTCTCTTCCTGGGGTTCTCCTATTTTGTTGCCAAGTTTCAGTTAAAATATATCTTTTAGAAATCTTGTTGAGGTTTTAGTTCCAGGCAGTATCCTCCATTTTTCCAGATCCTGCCCTTTTATTCTTTTTCTCTCCTTTCCTGCTTTTCAAAACTTTTAAATATCCACAAATCTTTCTTATCCGTTTTACATTTTATTTTCAGCTTAAATGCCTGTTGATGTCAAAGTGGATTTTTTTTTTCAATTTCTTGCTTAAGTCTCTTAGCTGTCAGTATATGGAAGGGAAGAGAAAAAACAAAACAAAATCCTTTCCCTTCCTTCTCTCCTTTGCTGCTTCAAAATCTTCTTTCAGAACAATGTTATTTTTTTTATAGTTTAAATTCCAGGGTACCTTGCGTTGTTGCTTTTGCAGTTTAACCTGGTCAACCAAGACTTTCTCTTCTTATCTTCCTCCTGAACATTCTTTTCCAGTCGAGTTCTTTGAGGTGGCCATTTCTGACCACTGCTGCAACTGCCTTCAGGAAAGGGAGTAATGGCCAGCTGAGGAGGAGAGATGCGGCTCTCCTCAACCCTGCTGGCAGTCTCCCCCCTCTTCACCACCTCTATGGGGTGTCTTAGCCTCGAAGCCAGCCAGCTCAGGGTGCTCCAGCAGCGAGCACAGATCAAAATTGTGCACGATCGTGGTTTTGGTCTGTCAGCAAAGATAGTCAAACCGAAAGTCCCATTTTGGCAAATATTGACTATAGATACTCCATTTTTGATTCAAGGAACACCACAATTTTTTTGCTGTTTATAGGTTGCTTGATAGTTTACAGATTTTCAGAAATTGGCTTTATTGAACCTAATTCCAGAGAAACTCAGCTGTTGTTTATTGTGGGCATGTTCATTTTATATCATAAAAACACATACAGATTGCATTGGGTACCCTGTGGTTAAACATGTTATATTTATAAACAGACAGTCTATGGTATCACACCAGCAAGATCTTAGCAGACATTGAACTAATTGTTTGCAGAACAAATAGTGCATCAGTATTCTGATACAGATAACTTTGAAGGAATAGATTGATAATGTTGACAGTCTCCATACAAACTGCTAACAGGTAGTCCTCAACTTACAACAGCAACTGGACTTAAATTTCTGTCCTTAAATGATAGGCCATAAAGTGCAAGCAACTACATCACTTAACAATGGCATTCCCTGCAGTCCCGGGAACAATCAGTCATTCATGATCATTCCTATATTGTGTTAATAGATTGCCTTTTATTTAGGACAGAATGCCAAAGTCTGATGACAAAGCTATTTTTTCCTCTCATATACTCTGGTTAGTTTGAGAAGCCATAATAAATCATCCAACCTGTATCATGGCTGAATAGCTATTTAGACCAATCTCTCCTCAGCTTTTCTCTATAACCCGAACAACATGCATTATGAGATCATATACTTGATTATATGGAAACATATGCTCAACAAAAAGTATAAAATATTGGAAAGACGGGCAGACAATAAAAATCATGAGGGACATTTTTAAAGCAACCTTTTAGCAGCCCTGAAAAATCTCTGAAGTGCTTATTTCTCAAATTTGGCACCACGTTCTTTAATCTTTGACTTGCTCATTTCCTGAATCAAACCCCATCCTTGGATAACAACATCATGTTGATCTGGTGAGCAATATACTATTGCTCATAATGATTATGTTGAAAAACAGATGTAGTTCTTCAACTGACTGACTGGAACAAAAAAGCTGTGGATGCTACAGGGCCTATATTGATAATGTGATTAGCTTAAAGGCCAAGTGCCAAACAAAATCTGACAACATTGGACACATCATCTCAGAGCGTCTGACCATCCTTCTATATTAATGATATGCTCAGATGTTGATTTATTTTTCATGGAGGGGAAAAGGAGAATTTTATTACTATATTTGAAAACCGCTTAATTGAAACTGATGTGGTTTGGGATTTTATGCAAAAGCGCTTAACTTAAAGTTTCAATGTATGTATTCTGTTAATGAAATGTCAAGTACTCTTATTTTTCATTTACTGTAGCTAGGCAAGTTTCCAAACAGAGCCAAAAATATTTCTTTCTATTCTTGCAGAACACTTATATGTATGTATGTGTTTTAAATAATTAAAAGCAGAGAACATTTTGAAGGTTCTGTTCAAAATTCTCTTAAATTGCAATTGATTTTCCACTTCTTGCCAAACAACTTAAATTCTCCATGATTTCTAGTCAATATGCCTCAAAAAAATGTCAGAGTTACTTGAAAAAGCACCTGTCTTACTTCCAATTGCCCAATATAGCAATTAACCTGTCACCTTTCATTTTTCAAACAATTTTTCAAACAAAACTATTAAATGAATTATTCCCAAGTATATCAGCCACTTAGCTGCACAATAAGGTTTTTTTCTCCCCATTCCCAAAAGGGAAAGAATCTGAATTGTTTGAAATGTGTAATTATCAGCCATTAGGGAGGAAAAAGGTTTAAGACTCATCAAGTCTTACCCTCCAGTCTTTTATTGGGGGGGGGGAGATAACTTTTTACCCTTGATAAAAGTGTCTGACATCAGTAAAGAAATGGAGAGAGGGAGAGGGAGATTTACTGCAAAGCACAAGTGATAAAACATTTCTAATTCAAGTCAAGGGGATTGGGAATCATCTGTTTGTTATAAGTTTGCTTTCTTCCTCTGAACAATAATTTAATCTTTCCCAAACAGTATGCCATTATACTGCAACGAATACTTTGCTGGTAATCCTTTTTTTCAAATAAAGAAGAAACCTAAACCATTATTTTATTTTCCTCTTCAGTGACCCCAGAGAAGAATATAGGAAAAGAGAATATAGCACGTCAGCATGGAAGAAAAAGATCATTCCTTTCCAATGGCCAGAACCATCCAGATATAGGAGAGATATAATCACTTTGAATATCATTAAGCACACCATGAAGATCCCCTTTGTGGTGATTCAAGCAGCATTCCTTTGCTTGCAACCTTTCTTTCCATCTCATCAGCCATTATTCTGCCACAAGGCAAGTTTTTAGCACCATGGGTTGGTTTCCTTGCAAATCTATCTAATAGGCCACAGTTGCTTTCATCATGGATGTGTCCCTGGCTTTTATTTTTTATTTTTAACAAGGCCTTCCAATACTGGGTAAACACAGAAGGGTTTTTTTCAAACCTAAAATGTTTCTTCTCCTGGATATAAAAAGAGGCCGCCAGCCATTAGGTAACAAACAATCTATTATGCAGCAGTATGAAATTACAAAATTTCCCTTTTTTTTTAACTTAACTTCTCGGTTCTTTCTCCCATCATTTTGAGATACACATATATATATGTTTCCTTAAGTTTTCGTGGGTACTTACATGTATGCTTTTCAGCTTCCTTCGGGTATTATCCCACGTCATTGTAGTTCTGCTGAACAGCATACATATAAGTACCTGCGAAAACTTAAGAAAACAAATATCAGATCTTTACGAGGAGGAAATAAATAGCCAGACCAAAACCTATGAGAAGCTGGAAGTTAAAAGAGCAAGAATATTATGTGACCTGAAATTCCTACTGCAGAGACAACAAATGCAAATCCCAGCTGCAGAGACAACAATGCAACACCAATCTGCTTCAAATTAACATTTCATCAAAGCACAGCAGCTACTAAACGTATTCTGAAAAGAACTGAAATGGCTCTACTCAGGATCAGAATCTCCACAGTAAGAGATTCCAATTGGATCACTTAAACAAAGATTTGCTAGCACTATACCTGGAATTGAGCAGCAAAATCCACCCTCTACTTTGGGATAAGATAAAACAACTTACAACTTGGAGAGCTGAAACTGAAACCACTTACAAAAATGAAAAACTCTTAAAGAAACTAAAGAAATTAGAACATGACAAGAAAGCCCCCAACAACTCACAACACCTGAAACAATTAGTATATAACGTTTCCAACAGAGAACTCACCAAAACAGAAATAGATGTCTTAACCAAAGGATTCAATTATGCCATAGCACCCAAAAAAATCCCCACAGAATCCATCATACATGCAGTAGAATCCAGCCTAACTAAATTAAATACAGATGAAGCTGACAGAATAAGACACCAGGTTACCTGTAACATCCTATGCACAAGCAAACCACCCAAAAGCAACTTGCACAAAGAATTTAAAGTTCTACAAACCCTAAAAAATGATAACAGCATAATCATACTCCCAGCAGACAAAGGGAATGCCACAGTAGTAATGGATAGAAAAGACTACGAAACAAAATTGACAGACCTACTCCAAGACTCCACATATAAACCTATAAATACAGACCCAACCACATCTCTGGAAAAATTAACAAAGGAGAAAATTATAACCAGCCACATAAGCAAAGAAATCCAAAAGACAATCATCCCAAGAGAAAAATCTTCTAGATGCCCCAAATTGTATGGCCTCCCAAAAATACACAAAGAAGGCATACCTCTCAGACCCATAGTCAGCTCCATAGGAGCACCATTACAAAACCTAGCGAAACACTTAGCAAAACAACTACAGCCCCATGCTGAAACCGCAGCTTCATATGTACAAAACTCATACCACTTCTTAGAAATGATCATAGATCTACACGTGGAACAAGAAGATCTGCTTGAAAGTTTTGACGTGGTTTCGTTATTCACTCAAGTCCTGATAAAAGAAACTCTTGAAATCATCAAAAATAAATACCAACCAGCTAAACACCTCATGAAACTAACAGAATACTGCTTAACAAACACATATTTCATATACAAAGGACAAAGATACAAGCAAATTGAAGGAGCCCCTATGGGATCACCACGATCACCCCTCATTGCAAACCTGTTCATGGAAGAATTCGAATCCAGAGCCCTGACTAATGCCACCCAAACCCAAACTATGGCTAAGATACATTGATGACACATTTGTGATTTAGCCCCATGGAAAAGAAAACCTAATCAATTTCCTAACACACCTAAAAAGCACACACCCCAAAATCAAGTTCACCATGGAAACAGAAATAAACAAACAACTACCATTCCTAGATGTACTAATCTACAAAAGAAGAGATGGCACACTGGGACACACCGTATACCAGAAGAAAACACACACCAACCGCTACCTCAACGCCCAATCCCACCACCACCCAGCACAGATAAATTCCGTGGCCAAAACACTAATCACCAGAACCAAACGCCTGGCAGACAAGACACACATAAAGACTGAACTATGCACTCTGACTAAAGTACTGACAGCCAACGGTTTCCACAAAAACCAAATCACCATCTTGATCCACAAAAACACACTAAGACATAATAGAGACCGAGAAGATCAACAGACCTATGGAACAGCTGTCCTGCCCTACATGAGAGGTACTACAGACAAAATCAGTAAGATACTACGCAGGCATCACATCAAGACTGCCTTCAAAACAGACAAAAAAATACCAGCCATCCTAAGAAACCCCAAAGATAAAATTGACCTGGAAAACCCAGGCATATATGAAGTCCCCCCCTGCGCTTCATGCCCGGCCACATACATTGGACAGACTAATAGAAGAATAAGTACCCATCTAGATAACACAAAAATGCAGTAAAAAAAGCTGGAACACACCTCCTCACAAGTCCAACACATGAAAGCCACAGGTCACAACATCAACTTCAATGGCACCAAAACCCTACCCACTACAGAAAACCCCAGCTACAGAATCATCAGAGAAGCCATAGAGATTGAAAAAAGACCTGAAAGCATGAATAGAAGAGATGATTCCACCAGTCTGTCAATCATTTGGAAGCCTGCCCTCTCAAATAGAAAGATCTCCACACCACAAGCCAGGCAAACAACTGGGCACAAACAGACTCCCTCTGATACCTCCAGCTCAAACACACCCCAACCAGGCACCCAGATGAAACCTAGCTTCCTAATAGATGATAGCCGTCCTTTTACTCGAAGCCAAGCTGCACTGAAAGCTTCCAACACAGGAACACAATATTGCCAGCCAATCAAAGCCACAAAACAGACAGAAGAAACCAGAAACACCAATCAAACAAACTCCAAGTCCAATAAACACAGACCAAGACTCCCAACCAATCAGGATATAGAAAAAACCATCCTGGGATAACAGTAGGCTAGCCTCAAATTTAAAACTAACGGCTGTGATAGCCTGACCCACATAC
>BLBF01000025.1:4491392-4511514 GCA_015471245.1 Laticauda colubrina | reverse complement strand
AAGCTGCATACACTAACTATGATTCATAGTTATTATTTCACCTAAAACAGTTAGGGTGAACAATGTATGAATTTTAAATTACAGTTATCTATTCTTAGAAGAGATAGATTGATACTTGAAAATTGATACTGCTATGATTTTACAGCTAGTCCTCAACTTACAACCACAATTGAACCCAACTGAGGCATTTAAGTGAGTTGTGCCACATTTTACAACCTCTCTTGCCAGAGTTGTTTCGTGAATCATTGCAGTTGGTAAGTTAGTAACAAGGTTGTTAAGTGAATCTGGCTTCCCTGTTGATTTTGCTAGTCAGAAACTGTGGTGAAATGCTATCGGTTCATCCCAGTTCAGTTGAACTGGCAGTAAATAAAAAGCTCCGATGATCAGCTGAGAGGATAAAGAAAAGCACAGGAGCAGCCCTCCCACCCGCCCCCTGCACTTTTCTCTTCTTTATCCTCTCAGCTGATTGGAGCAGCAGATCCTCAGCTGGTGTTTGGAAAGCTGCGTGTGGGTTAGGTGCACAAACTGGTAGGGAAACTGGTAGAATCACTGGTCAGAAGGTTGCGAAAGGTGATCACATGACCCTTGGGACACAACAAAAATCATGAGTCAGTTGCCAAGCATCTGAATTTTGATCATGTGATCATGGGGACGCTACAAAGGTTGTTAGTGTGAAAAACAGTCATAAGTCACTTTTTTCATTTCTGTTGTAACTAACTGTTGTAAAGTCAGGGTCTATGAATATTAAGAAATCATCAAACAGAAGAAAAAAGAATCAGATACAGTACTTTCTATGCACATCTAAAGCTATATGTTGTCTGTCTAGGCAACTAACATTAAAACTCAAGTATTTTATGTTAACTATGTCACAATGTTTTATTATATCAAGGTCATTTACTTCACTTGAATATAATATCAACAGACAAGTGGCTACCCAGGAGCAAGAATGCCATATTTTTAAAAATGCTCCATGAGGAGGATTTGGTTGTTTAACATACTTCATTCAGATAGTATTCATTTTTATTTAGAAGTGTTCTATCTGCTTTGTCCTTCGACATGCTGAAGGACTCATTGTAATAATGCCAAACTCCATAAGAGAGAATATAACATTCTTAAATTATATTTTGCATACTTACCTATCAAGGTTAATTGTTATAACCCTTGGTGATTTTATTCTGCTTCTACTCCTTTTTGCCACAACAAAAAAAATACATTTTCACTTCAACACCACATTCCGGCTAAAACCATAAATCCCTTATTACAGTGGTCCCCAACCTTTTTTGTACCAGGGACCAGTTTTACACAGAAACACTTTTTCAAGGACTGGCAAAATCAATTCTTCCCCAATAGTAAAGGGCTTCTTTACTATTTCTTTACTAAAAACATATTTTTATGTATATTTTAATCACGATTATTCATTCTTTGCGGCCCGGTACAAAATGATCCATGGACTGGTTACCGGTCCAGGGCCCGGTGATTGGGGACCCCTGCCTTATGAGGCCATCATGTCGTCTTCTGGCTTTTGCTAATTTGCAAATCTCAGCATCCCTCACCATTGGGGCATGCATTTTAGAGATGCTAAGTGTTATAGTGCAGCAATTTCTGAAATGCCACAAGTTGGTACCCTTACACTGTACCTGTAGCTATTTATAAATAGTAGATATTTACAAATAAACAGCAAACAACAGCAATAACCAGTTACTAATCTGTCATGGACCCATGAACACCATTCGGAAGAGGAAGCTGAATTGGAACTGGGACCATCTGACAGGGAAGACACACCAGGGACTGAGAATGAGAAGGTCTTTCAGGCATTGGGGGAGATGGTCAACCAGATATAGAGCTGACTGTCAGTAATGTTGATAGGCAGTAGATCTTCTTTGATGAGGAACAGCTGTCTACCCTATTCGATCCAAGGGCAAGGAGAGTGGAGCATAGGCAAGCCCAGAGAAGGGCTACAAGGCTACTCAGGACAAGCTCATCTCACCCCTCCTCACAAGGAACATCTGGAGGGGAGTAAGTTAAAGGAGGAGCCATAGTTAAATTAGTCTTTGTCAGAAACAGTTGTTTCCTTTGGCTTACACTGCCCTGGCTTTGACTTGTGCCTGTTGTTGTTTGCCTTGCTTCACTTGGAAGATTGCTCTTCACATTTTGTTTTGGACCTAGCCCTTCTCTTGTGGAGTGCATTTGGCCTCTGCTTCACTGTGCCTTTGGAACTGCTTCCTGTCTGGGATCTGTTTCTTGTCCTGAGGACAACTCTTGTCTTGTACCTGGTCTCTGCCTTGTAGATGGGTCTTGGGCATACTCCTATTCTATGAGCATACTCCTACTCTGTGGTCTTTCTTTATATTGTGGGCTGTGTTTGGGAGACTGAGGGTGGCTGCCTTCAGGATAGGTGGGGGGGTGAAGCCTTACCAGTCGTTAGAGGGCCATTGGCTGGAACCTTTGTTAAGAGAACTCTCTAGAGGCTGCCTTGCCTTGACCACCTGGGACCTAACACCAATCATTATTATTCCACTATAATCCTAATCCTCTCTTATGTAGTAAATTTTCAGCCAAAAAAGCAGCTTTCTGTTTCTAGATTGAAGAATCATTGTGGCAACTAACTAGTACTTTACGTGATGCACAACACTAATAAAAGAACTCAATATGTACAGTTAATACATTTTGATGGGGGGGTTGTGCTTTAGTTTGTACATTAGACAAAGTAGAATTGAGAAACTCAGCAAACCCTACACTAGAATTACACCATTCTAACAGCGTGGTGAAATTCTCCAAATACAGTGGTGATACAAAGATACAAACTCACATAAATTCAAGGAAACTCTTTCATATGCCATGTTTCTCACATTATAAGGCCACCCTTGAAAGGTGGCGAAGGGAGCGCCTGAAGCCAAGTGTCTCCTCAGGGCTCTGGTTGTAGGAAGGAGCCCTGACTGGCCACACATGGCTGCGCCAAACGCCGCGGCGTTCCTCTAATGCCGCAGCAGCAAGTGAGAAGGGAAAGCAACGGTGGCGGAAGGTCTCCCGGTATGAAGTGCCCCACCAACGCAGGCAGCACCATATCCGGGCATGCAAGTACTTCCTAAATGCAAGCCCCCCCACACCATTCCCCCCCTATTTCGCATGTTTAATATGGGCCTTAATTTGGGGGGAGGGGCTTAATTTGATTTTATGCAAATAAAATATGGTGGGGCTTCCTCTTGGTGGAGGCCGTATTATTGGAGAAACACGGTAGGAAAGGGGGAGGTGTAATCCTTCACCAAACTCTACTTGGGCCAAGGCTGTCAAACTAACACCCATGGGCCAGATGCATCACACACTGGCCTTGCCCATGCCAGGTTTAGCAAAGGGGTGGTGGAAGTTGAGATACATCATGTGACAACGCTGTGATGACACAAATTTGATACACCTGGCTGAGACAAAGTATATATTTGTATTAAATTGGGTTCTGGTTCGTGTTTATTGTATTAAATAACTGTAATTCTAGATGGAACCATTTTGATTCATTATTTTTATAGATCAGTTAAATCATCAATCTTTTCCCTTAGAGGTACAAGGCAAAAGCAAGAAATTTAACAAGTAAGTGATTAACAAATCATGACAAGAAACCTATTCAGAGTTTTGTGATGCCTACTGAGAGCAGAGGATGGCACCTGCTTGTTCAGAATAACAGCTTGAGGGATATGAAAAGATGGGGGCAAGCAATTTCATTTTTTTGAAGAGTTCTTTCAATGTGAAAATGTTTCGGTTCAAGCAAGATTAACCAGCTGTCGTGATTTCTGCCCCTTTGTTCACAATAGCAGTAATTGTTCACACAGCACAGTACTATCAATACAGAATCTGAAAAATAAATCAGAGCCACATTTTTTTCATGATTAAAACTGAAGTGTGAATGCAAGTTATTGGGGCACTGTCACATTTTTAAATCAAGACTGAAAGTGGAAAGTTTATTTTTAAGTAGATGTTTAGATTCTAATGTACTTTCTAAATATTCTCTTCTAAGTTAATTCTTATAAGTACAAGAGATTTGCATTGCTTGTGAGGCTTACATTACTCAGGCAAACTTTTATGGTGTCTGAAGTCCTTATTAAAACCCAGGAACATTGTGGGTTCTATGGTTAAACCAAAAATATTGTACTCATTGTATCAATACTTTACTACAAAACACAGCATGACTACTTGTCATATCAGTGATAAAATGTCTATCAGACATGCATAAACCACATCAGAAAGCTAACAAAGACAGAAACAATGTTCAAATGTAGTAAATGTAGGAGAGGTAAGCCAATATAGATGCCCTTGGTTGAGGTCAGATTCCCACAGTTCAGTATTTACACCAAAACCAAAAGACTGTACCCTATAAAATGTAATGGATTAGATATACAACATGCAACAGATCCAATTAACATGGAGGCTCTTTAACACAACTCAGATATAGCCATAGTACAGAAACTTTTAAGAGGGGACATTAAATAGATACAGAGATAGAAGATAGATACAGAGCTCTATGGGATTTCTCTTCTGCTAATAGCAGAAGTTATCCACCTGTACTGCACATAATTCAAACTATCATAATTGCATTATCTCTGCCTTCCTGGTTAATAAGGCTACCAGTCTGATGTTAGGGGAGATAAAAATATGTGATTAATTAGCTGCAATTCTATCACATTTACCACTGAGTCTAGTGGAATGTATTTCTGAGGAAACCTGTGCATAACGGTGCTTGTTACAATAGGCATGTCAAATCTTAAAACTGACTTCTTTCCTCTTTATTATCATTTTAATGATCACTTTAAAGCCTGCCTGTTTTAGTTTATTGAGACAATGTGGGCAGTATGAGCCAAGTAACTGAATTTTTAAACACGCATTTACTGATAGAGAAATCTTTATTAAAAATGGTTTTCTTGAAAAATAAGTGTTGCTGTTTTTAGGGATTGAAAATCAAGATGATCTGAAAATATTATCATTCTCTAAATATACACTTTCAGAGCATTTGGTAAAAACAACTTAGTTTTCCCACAGGTGTTAATCTTTTGCTTTTTCCCCCTCAAAAGTTTCTGTTTGTCACTTATGACAGAGGCACATGCATCTCTGCGGGCAAATCAGCAGTGCTAATTTTGGCTTATTTACAGATAGCTCTTTTAAGAAGAACATGTTTTTCTGCAGCTGTGGTAATCTGCTGTGAATAATATTTAATGATCACTGTTGTTTTGGTTCAAATTTATTCTGTTAAATTAAGAAATGACTTTCATCCAACATATGAGAGCATTTAGATCTTCCAGGTATGTGCATTTGGAAACTTATGAAGTGCAAACAGCAGTTAACAGTGAGCAACATCTGGATGTATATATGTAGCATGTGCATATCATGTTTATCTTATCAAAGATTATAGTGCCTCATTTGTTTCTCCCCCACTACTTAAATTGTCTATTATATGGAAGAGGGTGAGGGGTTGAAAAGACTAACCCTTCACTAATGATACACAGATCTCATATCAAAGCAGATTGCTTATTTTAAATTAATTGGAGGCATTCTCCACTGAAATGGCGATTCCAGTTTATATTGCAATAACAATTATAGGTAGTCCTCAACTTATGACCAAAGTGAGCCCAAAATTTCTGTTGTAAAGTGAGACATTTGTAAAGTGAGTTTTGCCCCAATTTACCATCTTTCTTGGCACAGTTGTTAAGTGAATCACTGCAGTTGACAACCTGGTTGTTAAGTAAATCTGGTTACCCCACTGAAACAACCAGATGAAATAACATTCACCATCATTTATATTATACATGCATATATATTCATCAGGCATTCCATTGCTTCAACAGAAAGTCAGTTTATAAATAGAACATGAGCACATATCCATAATCCAAATCCGAAATAACTTTCTTACAATGTTGAATAATTATCTGCTTTGTTATCCCTCATGTGTCATCTATCCATAATTTTTTAGACAGTGATACCAAATGTTTATATATTATTGAAATTATGCTGATTCAGCCACACAAATATGTTTTTTCCCTCTCCCCAGAGAGTAGTGTCACTGTCGCCATTGTATTGCCATATTTAGGTGGCATTTTAACAAGTTCCATTTTAAAAGGTGAATAATTACCAGGCAGAAGCAGCTTTAGGGAGTAGAAGGAAGCAACATACTAAGCCTTGCAAAGTCAGTCTTTCACTTCACGAATGAGGAAATCATTAACACACAGTTTCCTCAATCATTGGTTTGTGAATCTTGGTTTTCTTCTTCCGTTTGAGGAAGATGGGGACAGAGGGAATCTCTCACAGACATACTCACGGGGGTAGTCCATGGCCCAGGAAGAGAAGGAAAATTCTGGAAATAAACAACTAGTTATATACAGATGGTGCCAATGGGGGCACTTTGGATTCTAAATAGGAGGAATTTCAATAGTGAGGAATTCTTATTAAATGATAGGCTATACATCATGAGTATTGGAGAAAATGTGTTTGGAAAATGTGTTTGGAAAGTGATCTAAAGAGTTTTAAGTTAAATAATGTTAGGAAAGGAGAAGAAAACTCAGAAAATACACATCCATGAAGATATTCAATAATGAGCAAGCAAAGGATGGAGTAGTTATATGGGTCCAATACTTCCTGTGGCTCTATTCACATTCACAGAACAGAGGGGACAAACTGGAAGAACAGAAACCTTAATAAAAGTAGATAAAATTTTCTGGCAGTACTGAAATCCAGTACTTACGGGATGAAGCCCGTAAGTGGAATGAAAAGACTGAAGGCGAACAATGGGAGATTTCAACTGCCCAAATAATTGTTGGAAACCAATAATTCCTTGAATGTCTCAGAGATCTTGTTGACTCTTTAGTTTCCAGAAGTCTGAGGCAGATTCAAGAAAATCAATCTCTTCACTAATAGGGAAAATTTGACTGAAGAGATAAAAGCAGTGGGAAACATGGAAAGAAGTGACCATAACAGTTTTGACTTTCAAGATATTCTAGAAAGAGAAACGAGCCCCATGATTCTGTGATCTTGTCTTCTTTCACAGCTGATGCAAACATATCAGAGGGATGAAGGTACAATAAGCAGATGCTTTAAGAGACTGTGACCCTGTTGCTTCCTTGAGTTTTTTTTCCCTTAAGGGACTTTATGAGTAGCCAAAACACAAGAAGAGAGGCTGCCTCCTTTCTGCCAAGGCTGGCTGGATTATGTATCTCCCTACAGAAAACTCTGTTTCAGTTGCCTCAAGAAATAGGCAGTTAGGATAACAGGGCAGGAATGACAAGAAATCAGAGTGCAGGGCCACTCAGTTGCAACCTGGTTCCTCTCTAAACTCCTCCTTCCCTCTCGGTTTTGATCTTTGATCAGAAAATTCACAGAAGTCCTTACCTGTCAATCAGTTACACTCTCCTTCATAAGAGCTGCTTTGAAAAATGAAGTGTTACTTTAACAGGCATAAACTTAAGGGTTCTTTCTGTTACAAAACTCCATCTTTCAACTGGGAAGGCACAGATCAAGCCAAATCTCATTCATGTTGGCATAATTTAATCAGTAATTCATTCTGTTGATTGTTCTAAGAGGCATTTGTGTGCGCACTTTCCTCAAGCAACGAAGAATTCTAGATTATTCTTTGGTACAGGTTAACAACTAACAGCATCTGTGAGTTTCTCCAGCTCAGATACTATCAACTAAGAATGTTTTCACTTTTACTGAAAATGATCTTGCTTGGACCCTTGCATGCAATTCCAGTTTCAGGTTTTCTTTTTCTGAAAAGGATTTTAAAAGGAGCTTTCCTAGTTCCTGCACTGTGAACCCTGACCTTGAAATTACCACCTCACAACAAGCGGCATTGCTGCGCCTTGGAGCACTTTGGAAAATGAAGTCATCTGCCAGCCTCCTTGATTCTCATCACTAACAGGAAATCTGGTCACAATAGACAATTGTTCAGAACTGTGTATGTATCCAGCGTTTACCATATTTGTGTATTATTACAGAATAGTAAGCTTTCAACAAACTTGATTGAGAAGACTGTCAGAACTTCCCTTCAACAGCTGCCAAAACCTTTAAAATATCTGATTCAACCAAAAGTTTACTAACTATATCATAGAAAAGCATTTGCTCCAGTGTTCTTTATATAGCTAAAACCTGGCTTAATATATATAAATAAGCTGGTTGAATACCAGGTCAGCTAAAATGCTGGCCTTCATAATTTATTTGCGAACAAGCTTCCATTATCACTCACAAATCACTTCTACGTTCTTTCCTGTATTATTTCACAGTGCAAATTGGATGCTGATCTGCCTAAGTTTTTGAGGAAAATATTCATGTGATAATTATAACGGAATTAAGTCTAATATACACAGGAAATAGTCTTTCTTTTCCTGAAAGTACAGCTGTAATGCTTCATTGGGCTGGGAGCCACAAAGAAATAATCCTATTAAATATTCTCTTGTTTCGAAGCAAACTTTCAAAATATTAAACAAGTTGGATATATACATTGTTGCAAGAACCTGTACTGATGATAAAAACAATGCTGGTGTATAATGCAAGAATTACAGCCTAAAACAATTCAGTTGGCTGTTTGTCCAGTCCATTAATGACAAATATATCAATTATTGAAACAAACCTATTTATTGCGAGTTGTTTTGAAGCCCGCCTGACTTCTGTGACAGAGAAAAAGAGCTCAATTAAAAAGTTTTAAAAGCTTTTCAACTACTGCTTTTCATGTAGGGCTCGGTGTGAAACCCTTCTTCATCGTCTTTATCACGTATTATTGAATACAGATAAGATTTCATCATTTTGCAAAATTGCTAGTGCTATAGGCTTAAAAATACCACGTGGTTTGAGTATTATACCCAAGATGGACACTTCACTGCCACTTCTCATGCCTCCAATATGACAAACTGTGCTAATTCAATTTTTAGAACCCCAAAAGTTGAAAATGTTTTGATTCAAAAGATCATTTTTCAATACTGATGGGTTGTCAGATCAAACAAATGAGAGAGTACTGTTTATGCTAGCTAGTACAATGAGAAACTTCATCCAGACGGGGTTTTTGGTTCAGATGTATAGTAAATGTTAAACTTCACTGAAGCATTTAGCAGATGAAAAGAGACAGTTTCTCCTTCACTATCACCATGATATGGCCCTCAGCTCTGACAGTAGCGCTTTTTAATATGACATTACTTGCCAAACTCTGACTTCTTTTGCTTTTTTAATTAACTCAAAAGTCAGTAATACAGAAGTCCATTGTTCAACATAAAGGAAGGAAATTAACGGTGAAGAGTTATTTTAAGCACCCTAAAACAGATGCTACATAGTTTTATAGGAAAACGTGCATATTATTTTCTATTAAATATAAAACCATTACAGTCTCAAGAGGCTAAGGAACAAACTGGATTCTTGTTTATTTGAAAGAAATCAACAAATAACACTGGTTTAATTAAGTTTAATGCTGATTGGAAACCTCTTTTGGAGTTTTTGCGAGAAACAATAGACAGAGAAAATAGTAGACGATAGAAAAATGAAAGTTATTCTGTACCCATGGAGTTTAATTTAAATTTAAACTTAAAGCTATATGTAAGCTATATGACCTCTCTGATGAAGAACAGATAAGAATGGGAAAAAATATCTATGATGCAACCTGCTGGTATAGAAGCATAAAGATATGTGACTAATGGTTTCTGCCCTTCATCCCCCCTCTGGAAGACAAATCAAATTTGTGAGAGATAAAGAAAATCAAACTTCTTTAAAAGAAGAGTAACCCAACGATGTATGGAAAAAGCACATTCAATGTTCTCAATAAATCACAAGTTGAATCCACAATTATCACTATGGAAAAAAAAAAGTTCAGGATATGTATATTGCTTCCCAAAAATGATTAATAGGAAAAGTAAATATTGAATTCAGTATCAAATTTCATAGAATGCATTACTTGTAAAGACAAATTCTAATAAGAAACAATAACATTTCTAGCAAATCTGTGCTTTCTCATTGCAGACAATTATGAATTAATATCCATACACTAGGACAATAGCCAATACAATGGTTTTGCTAATAGCCTTTTTAATGAAGGATTATGATTATCCCATTCATTTCACTTAAGCAATGTTCCTAAGATCTAGAATCTTTTATGAGCTATGATTGCATCTTTATGGAGAAAGTGTAGTCAATCCATAATCCATGGACTATTCTACTGAATTTTTAAAAACCAATAAGGTTTTATAATTACTTATTTAATAAAATGCCCAGGCCATTCTAGATTATTCTATATGCAACTGTTGTTTATGATTCACTTTCTATAAACATGCCAATTTTTGTTATTTTGTTGTAAAACCAGACATACTTTTATTGTATTGGTGATCTAGCTTAAATTGTTTTATGGATTGTTAATTTGTTAAGCTCTTGGCAGCAGCCATAAGGAAGAGCTGAATTGAGTGAGATAATTTGAGGTTGGACATGCTTGAGAACCCAATTGTTGTCTTGGCATGTTTGGGAAATTAGATGATCACACACATCATAATCGAGTTCAACTGTTGTCTTGGCAGGTTTGGGATGAGATCATCACAAACATCATAATAGAGTTTATTTATTTGAACATGGTATAATATATGAACACAATGGTTTGTTTCAAGCCAGACTTAAGGTTTACTGTATCATTTGAATCCAGCCAGTAAGTGTGAACATTGTTCTATTTAATCCACTATTATCAACATTACTACATAAAAACAATTACTACCAACCTGCCTTCCATTGAGGACCTGTATACTGCATGAGTCAAAAAGAGGGCTGTGAAAATATTTACAGACCCCTCGCATTCCAGACATAAACTGTTTCAACTCCTTCGCTCAAAACAACTCTATAGAGCACTGTATATCAGAACAACTGGACACAAGAACAATTTTTCCTCGAACGACATCACTCTGCTAAACAAATAATTCCCTCAGTATTGTCCAACTATTTACAAACTCTGCACTACTATTACTATTAATCTTCTCATCACTCCTTATCACCCATCTCCTCCCACTTGTGACTGTATGACTGTAACTTTGTCATTTGTATCCTTATGATTTATATTGACTGTTTCCTAATATGATTGGATTGCTTATTGTACCCTGCGACTATTATTAAGTGTTGTATCTTATGATTCTTGACTCTTGATGAATGTATCTTTTACTACATCTAAGATTTTCTTAGTTTTCAAAGGCCATTCACAATCTTCACCAGAAATCCACACAGTGGCACTCAGCATCAATCCAGCTTCACTTTAAAGCTAAGAACCCCAAAAAATAGTGTAGGGAGGCCAGTATGATGAACGAAGCAGACAAGATTTTAGACTTGATCAAAAATAGTTGTAACTAGCTCTAGGAGCAATTTTTATGGACTTTCAGCACTGAGGCTTATGGTGTACACTGTGAGTTTTCTCCTTGAAATTCAAAATTCTCCCATGAGCTGTTCAGAGCATCCAGTAGTGGGAGGTGCTTCAGTCTTCGCATTCATTAGGCTGAGCTTGATTTGTGGAACGCTCCTCCTCCTCCACGTGACTCCTCCTCAGCATTCCCCAGTTTTTGCTCAGCCTCGAGCAAGACAGGCAGTGCTTTTGATGTTCCATTGACCGAAACAGGAATCTTAGCTCGTGTCACAGCAGGTATGATTGCAATTCGGTTTGTTTGTATTTAGCCTTCTTTCCAACTAGTCTGAAAGTCCTATTTAAGGGAAGCGCTGTTACGCCCCCCCCCAAAAAAAGGCGGGAGACTTTTGGACTATTCTGCACCACCTCCCCACAGCCAAATTTCTTTCATCTCTGCCAGTTTGATTGTCGCTGTGCCTTTAATTCCATTTCTTTGCTAGCAGATTGAATTTCGTTTAAAAAATAAAATAAAATAAAATAAAAAAGAAGAGGTTAAACTGAGTCGTATCGCCTTTAGCCCCCCTCTGAACGCTGTTCCTTCAATGGGGAAGTTAATTAGAGTTAATTCTTCTCCGCCATATTGTTAATTTGCAAGCTCCGGCTTCGCTTGCAAGGTGGGAAGCTGCCGCTGAGAAGCACGCGAAAAAACCTAACTGCTGGATGTCATTTTGAGTGCCACCTCGTGGCTACACACCTTTTCTGCTATTCCTGAGCTGTGTGAGATATTTTCTGCTCGAAGCAGCAGGATCCCTTCAGGATTCTGAGAGCAATTTTACCCTCGTTTTGGCTACCTGCACTCGAGGATAATTACTTCATTGTAAAGAAATTGTTGGCTTAACCCTCACAGTCTTATTCTCAGTGGCACAGCAGCAAGCACCTAGGCCAGTAACCAGGCCTTAGGCATTCACTATTTGACTAATTGGATTATACATTCATCTTGGTTATTCTCTCATTATTATTGGAACGTGTATATCACTGCTCATAGGAGCAATTACAAAGCAATTATAGCAATAATATTATAATTATTGCAATTATAATAATCACTCATGGTAATAAACTATTTGACAGTATAATATTTTAATTTCAATAAAATATTATCACTGAGATACGACTCATTATAAAAATAAGAAAATAAAAGGGGGCAATAAGAACTTGATCAGGGCAACCGTTCTTGACTCAGATTGGACCCTGGGCATGCCAAACGCCTTGTCTACATTTTATATTTAATTACTGTTATTCTAATTTATTCAAAATGGCAGATAGTAGCACCTCTCAGGCCCCTTGCTTGAAGGCAAAGCCATATCAAAACACAGTGGAAATTCTAAACCCACAGAATGGGATGCCTTAAGGCGCTATAAGGCCTTACAAAAGCAAATAGACAGGCATATTCGAGAGGCCCACACTATATCACAAGGTGCCTCCTCTCCTAGTCCATCACTTTCTTCACCCCCCCCCCCAGATCTCTTCCTTTCATCCAGGCGCAGGTTGACTCCACAAGGACAACAGGTCCAAGTGGCTGGAACACCGACCAGATGGGCTCCTGAAGCCACATTCACTCCGACAGCTGCTGGTCCTCGCCAGGGTGACAGTTTCATTGAGGAGGTCCCAGAAAGGATGAAAGCCTGGATGGAGCTGGCTAGTCGCCAAGGGATTGCAGCGGGGCTCCAACATGTTGTAATGTCCACACCTCACCCTGGGGCTAATGACCAAGAGCCCCAACCGATGAGGTCACTGACCAGGTAGGAGCAAAACCAGACCCAGGTACATTTACAGGGGGAGAACCCCCTCCAAGGGCCGGAGGAGGAGGAAGAGGAAGTAGATCAATGCACGATAGCGAGCGCCTGTCAGAGGCAGACCCCTTAGAAGAGAAAATGTCTGAGGATGAAGGTCTTATTCCTGACCAGCCTGCTTTTACAGGCTTATTCCGGCCATAGCTTATCAAATCTCTCTTGTTTAAGGCAAAGAACCTTGCAGGCCTAATCAAGCCAAAACCATCTGACACACCTGACCCTTCAGGGAAGGGACCAGAGGACATGATCTTCAACCAACTGGTAGTTGAAGCAGAGGTAATTCCAGTTCCACACATATTTTCGGACCTGGTGCAGAAGCAGTGGGTTTCTGCAGCGGTATACACCTCCCCAACTGGGCATGATAGGAAATATTTCAACTTGGACTCTGATTTTGCAAAGTTACTGGGTACCTCTGAGGTAGACGAGCCTATAGTGGCTTTAGCGCCCCCCTCTATTCCCAGTGAGGTGCTGCAGCTTAAAGCTGAAGGAAAAATGGGTCGAGCTAGCCCTACGCAAAGCTCATCTGTCTGATGCATGGGCTATCAGATCAGCCACGGCCGCCTCCTTCTTCACGCGGTAGTCTCTTAGATGGCTTCATCTTTTGTAACAACACGTTCCTTCTTCCAACATTAGGGCGCACCAAGATTTTGCCAAACGTACTGCAGCTGCTGAATTTTCTGCCGATGCTACCTATCATGCAGTCAAGTTTTCAGCAAGGGCCATTACCTCACATGTCACAGCGCATCACTTGCTATGGTAAGACACTGGCAAGCCGACTTCAAACACAAATCCAAGCTGGCCTCATCCCACATTGTGGGAGATAGATTGTTTGGCCCTTCCCTGGATGCGTTACTAATTGAAACACACAAGAAGAAAATTCTCCCTTCCCTTTTTCGGAAGTCAAATCCCAGAAGCCCCCAGTCCTTTCGGTGGGGATCCTTTTCGATCTTTCTATCAGGGATCCTTCTCTTCCAGATACCAGAGACCCCCAGCAGTTAGACCAGGACAACAACAAGATAGGTCCGACCCAGTGGACAGAGATAAAAGGGGTGGTCAATCCAAAAGATCCTTTCGGGGAGCAGAGAGCAGGCCCTTCCAGTGACCAAGATAACTCCCGGGACCCAATTCCCATTGGTGATGCCTTAAGTTATTAGCTGACCAATGAGACTCCTCTACCTCTGACGCCTGGGTCAGAGATACGGTTAGATTTGGCCTCGCGCTGCAGTTCAGATCTACTACCCCAGATTCCTTCATGTCAAACCCTCCTTCCAGAGACCTGGTCAAGCGTAATCTCATGGATTCCGCTATCCAACATCTACTGTATATACGAGCCATCCAACCAGGAGTGATCAATCAACGAGGACAAGGTTTTTATTCACATCTTTTCGTTGTGCCAAAAAAATTCGGTGGGGTGGGGTGGAGAGCGATATTAGATTTGAAACGTCTCAACTGTTTCTTAGTATATCGCAAATTTAAAATGCATACCCTCCAATCAATATCACTGAGTATCAGGAACGGGGACATGCTCACATCCATAGATTTGATGGAGGCGTACCTGCACATTGCTATTTGGCCCTTCCATTATAAGTTTCTGAGATTCTGCTACAATAACCACTATTTTGAATATGTGGCCCTTCCATTCGGATTAGCCTCCGCCCCCAGGACCTTCACCAAGGTCCTCGCGGTGCTAGCGGCCCACCTCAGGAACATCCCGGTACGTCTCCAGTGTTATCTTGATGATATTTTGATTTTGTCTCCTTCCGCTCATCAGGCAGTCAAAGACACTCAGAACACATTACTATCCCTACAAAAGCATGGCTTCTTAATAAACTGGAAGAAGAGTCAATTAACACCATCGACTTGGACAATCCATTTAGGGGCAATCATAGATACCATCGAAGGCAAGGTTTATCTGTCACCAGATAGACTAAACAGCATTCAAAAATTGGTTAAGGAGATCAGGTTGCTTAAGAAGGTGTCCTTAATGGTCCTATCAAAATTATTGGGCAAAATGATCTCATGTATTTCTATTATTCCTTGGGGCTGCCTTCACACTAGATCCCTCCAGTGGGTTCCTGCTACTGTACCAGCAATCCGGCTGAAGCAACTCCAAACACAAAGTCAGGGTTCCACCCAAGGTTCTCATATCTCTCCTCTGGTGGTCCAAACCAGTTATCAACAGAGGCTGTCTCCTCAAGGAGCCAAAAGGGCTCACCATCACCTCAGGTGCCGGTCTGTTTGGATGGAGACCTCACGTTCAGTCACTCACAACCCAAGGCAGATGGTCCGACATAGAACAGTCATATAGTATAAACTGGCTGGAACTTCACACAGTACACCTGGCCCTTCGCAACATCTTCCCCCAGGTACGCGGTCAGCACATACTGATACTGACAGACAATGTAACAGCCAAAGCTCACATAAATAAACAGGGGTACTCAATTGAAACAGCTAATGCAGGAACCGGAGCGCCCGTGTCCCTCGGCAGAGAACAACATACTTTCCATCAAGGCAGAACACATTTCGGGTCTATCAAATGCACAGGCAGACTGGCTAAGCAGGGCCACCATAGATCAATCGGAGTGGCACCTCCACCCATCCCTGTTTTAAGAAGCGGCACGGACATTTGGTCAGCCGGTGGTGGACCTATTTGCTTCCCTTCTCAACACTCAGCTCCCAAGATTTTTTGTTTTTTCCAGGTACCCATCCCAAGGGGCGGAGAATTTCAACTCGCTCCGCTGTGGTTGGCTCCGGGTCTCCTGTATGCATTCCATCCACTTCTGCTGCTTCCCTAGGTAATCCAAAGTTACTAGACGAGAGAATGGAATTACTTCTTGTAGCATCTTACTGTCCAGTCGGCCATGGTTTCTAGACCTCCACTGTCTCTCGGTAGCCCCCCCCGGAGAATTCCATCCAACAGAATCTCATTAACTCAGGGGCCCCTTCAACATCTGGACTCTCAATGGTTACAACTGACCATCTGGAGGTTGAGCGGAGTGGTTTGAAGGGCGAAAAGCTCTCCAACAGGGCTATCGACACTATCCTAGCTGCCAGACTGCCCCTCAACAATTCGCATTTACAACGCCTTTACAACCTTCTGCAAATTCGCATTTACAACCTTCTGCAAATGGTGTAGAAAGTTTCCAATTGATCCTGTCTCTCCCTCTGTCACTCAGACTCTAAGAGTTTTTACAGGAGGGACTTGATAAGGGTTGTCACTTAATATGTTAAAAAGGCAGGTGGCGGCCCTGGCATCAGTTCCCACTTGCGAGGGCCTCAGTTCTCTTTCACATCATCCACACCTAAGGTCTTTCCTTTGAGGAGCCTCCAATTTACGCCCTCTAGCAATGCACCATTATCCCACCTGGGACTTTAACAAGGTCCTTGTGGCTCTCACTAAAGTTCCCTTTGAACCTTTTAAAACGTCAAGTCTCCACTTCTGATGTACAAAGTAGTTTTCCATGTAGCGATCACCTCTGCTCGTCGTATCTCGGAAATTGCAGCCTTGTCTGTCAGGCAAGATCTCTGCATTTTCATGCTGATTGAGTAGTTCTTCGCTCCGATCCCAAATTTATGCCCAAGGTCAATTCGGCCTTTCACAGAGCACAAGAACTTATTCTTCCAAATTTTTGCCCCAGACCATCGTAGGGGATAGAAAGATGATGGCATAAGCTTGATGTGAGGCATGCTCTGTGAATCTATATCAAGCGTACAGTGGTTTTCAGGAAATCGGAGGCTTTATTTGTGTCCTTTCAGCCCAATACTCAGGGTTACATAGGTCTCATCATCTACGATAGGCCGTTGGATAGGGGTTGCAATAGCAAAAACACATCAGACTCAATCTCTGCAGATGCCTAGGGGCATAACAGCTCATTCAACAAGGAGCGCAGCAACTTCGGCAGCATGGGCCACACAGGTACCAATAACTGCTACTTGGGCTTCCCCATCGCCCTTCATTAGACATTATAGAATCGATGTGTTTGCCTCAGCTGAGGCTTCCTTTGGCAGAAGAGTTCTGCAACGGGTCCACAGGGACCAGGAGATTCCAGACCAGACGGAGTCCCTCCCGTAGGACAGGCCAAGCTTTGGTATGTCCCACTACTGGATGCCCTGAATAGCTCATAGGAGAAAGGGCATTGGTAGTTACATGATACTCCCGTTCTCTTTGAGCTGTGAAGAGCATCCAGCCCCACCCCTTTTTTTCCGTCTGGTGGGGTCCTGTTTCGGCCAATGAACTTTTTAGAACATGAGGATGAGAGTGCTTATTTCTCTCATCTTTGCCAAAACTGGGGAACGCTGAGGAAGAGTCACGTGGAGGAGGAGGAGCGTTCCACAAATCAAGCTCAGCCTATGAATGCGGAGACTGAAGCACCTCCCCACTACTGGATGCTCTTCACAGCTCAAAGAGAACGGGCATGTCAGGTAAGTACCAACGCCCTTTATCTTTAAAATAATAAAGCCTTCACATGCTGAAGTGCTTGCAGAAGAGACAGTCCTGATAACACAAGTAATATTTTTTTGGTTCCTGAACATCAAATATCATGGAAGGATTCTTGAATCTAGTGGTCTCACATCCCAAAGTCACTGGGGGAAAACGAAATCATTCATGTCTCTCTCTCCTCAGCACTAAAGTCAACAAGAATGCCTTAAGGATTTCCAAGCTTTTAGTTTTGTAAGCAGATATTTTAAAAGTAATTTCCTAGAACCAAACAGCTTCCATGCGAAGCTCAGTTTTTGCATTGCTTCCAAGTTAGGGATGCTTCTGGAAACCAAGACAGGCAGATGTTTAGAATATGCAGATTCTCACATCCTGCAGCTGGTATACAGTATTATTATCCCACAGCACTCATGAGGGGAAAAAAAGCCCAACACATCCTTTGTTGCTTATACGATGATCTGAAGCAAAATTCTAAAAAGAAAAATACATTTAAACAACTGTATCATTATTTAATCCTTGTCGTCATCATCTTTAAGTCAAGAGCACTGTCTTAGTCTTACATACTGATATTTAGCTCACATGTCATGCTCATTTAACTTTAATAAATATTGGATTCAATTAAAAAAAATTCTATAAAAATATATTTTACCACCATCTCAGATAGACAAGAAACCCTTCTTTATTAATCTTCAGGAAGAGACATTGTCTCACTTGTAAAGAAATAAAGACTTCTGACTCCCACTCTCCAATTCTTCACCTGTCTTCTAATCCATCAGTGCAGCCAATATTGAGGATCAACGGGGAGGCTAGAGAAGATGCTACCCTCCGTGGATATCAGGAATATGTCTGGGAACCTAACATTACAAGGAAGATAGGCCTTTAATGCCTTATGAGGAAGGTCTCAAAATGGAAATCATCATCATCCCAAACACCACCTACATTTTATATTATATCAACCACTGCTATTGCTCTCTTGTCAGCATTCCCTTTTTCTTGTCAGGGAAAAAAATGAAAATCCGTGCCACTTTTCAATTTCTGTAAGAAAACTTGCTCCTAAGAATTTTCTTTTTTTCACTTTTTGTTCATTAATGGCTTGAATGTAAAGAAAAGTTTGAGACCAAACAGTAGGCAAATTCCTACGTATGCTATGCTAAAATGCAATGTGGCAGTGGATGCCCATTTAACTCCCCTAAAGCCTTTCAAAATCAGCAGAAAGTCCCAATTATCGGACAAAACGTAAGCTTCTACCTACAAGAAAATGAATAGAAGATTAAAATCACAACTAGTCAATAGCGGAGACAGTCCAAAAAACAAAATTTTAAAACAAATTAAATTAATCGACATTGGTGGCTAAAGGCTGCAATAAAATTGATGTGAATTTACCAATTAAATTAATTGTTCCACATCCATCCCCACCCCAATATTTATTATTTTTGCATTTTGTCACATTAAAAAAACATGACAACAACTTTAGATACATCCTTTTTATTAAAGGATTGGTGAAACTATATGTGATTGTGTGTAAAAAAACACAACTTTAAAAATGCTGTTTTTAATCTTTATGCATGGTATACATTGCTCAAAATTGGTTGGAAGGAAAGAATTCAATAATAAAATATTGGCATCACGGTTAGAATTGCTTGTAACATATTGCTTACTTACTTGCTTATTTGAATGCTATAATATATCCACCCAATCCAAAGTTAACTCAAAGGTTTCCTTGCTGATTTCTAACTAGGTATTCAAGATTTAATGATACAAAATGAAAACATTTTTCCTGTTTGTTCAATGACTCCTAGAACTATTGTAAAAAAAAAAAAAAAAGGAACAGTGGTTTGCACCTGATAGTTCATTTCTAGCTTTAAACTGTCTTGCAGTCGTGTGGTGTATGGTCTCTGATTTTACAGAATGCACTGCTGCTTAAAACATGCAAGATAAATTGCTAAGTTGTCTTGTCTGAAAATTACTTTACGAAAGACTTAGCAATCATCACTGCAGAGTCCTTAGTGTTCTCTGAGCTTGGTTGTTGGCTTGCACACTTTTCATTTCCGAAGTGGGTAACATCATCAGTGCAAGTCAATGATGATGTTTCCTAGTTGAACAATGAAATGTTTGCAAGCAAAGAGCCAAGCCCAAAGAGTGCCAAGAGCTTCATAGTTCAACTTTGAGCAACATAGATTTTCTTCTAATGGAGCCAACAATAATATAGAAGTATGTTCCAAATGTTTCTGTCTAGTACTACAGAGGTCAGAATCCTTTGCAGCTTTCTCCTTGTTTTGAGACTTTTAAATCTCAATTCTCATCCTTATCAAATATAGTTAAATAATACAATAGTCCAAACCATCTACAGCGGGGGTGTCTGTTAGGGATAACATTTGTTCACCCTAACTGTTTTAGGTGAAATACTAACTATGAATCATAGTTAGTGTATGCAGCTTTAACTGTAAAATAGCAACTGTGGGTGTGGTTATGAAAACCATATAAAAGTAGCAAGGCTACAGCTTGCTC
>BLBF01000025.1:4448370-4486392 GCA_015471245.1 Laticauda colubrina | reverse complement strand
TCTTGATAGCACAAGCGTATCTGTTATTTTTACTGTATGTTAATAAAAATACAAGCTTAGCTCACTCATTTATCTGTGTGCCTATCTGACTAACGCTGCACATTCTGTTTTGCTTGTCTACCTAACCCTGGTTGGGGAACCCAGGCTTAACAGTGTCAAACTCCATCATGGTGGTATCATATGACGTATTGGGACTTTCCCCCTTGCTTCGCTAAACTGGGCCTGGGCGTGCCCAGCACGTGATGCAGCCGGCCGTTGGGTCAGGAGTTTGACAGCCCAGATTTAGAGCGTGGTATGCAACCTTTCCTTCACCATGGATCCCCTTTAAATAACTTTTGTGGCTACAGACCAGGGCCCTGGACCACCAAGACTTAACTCAAGATTTAAATCATAACATTTCTTCAAGCTGTGGATCCTCTGTGATGACATCGTGGCCCCCAGGGTGGGCAGACCACAAGTTGAGAACCACTGATACAGAGGACTACTGATTCTCTGTTCTTCTATGCTGAGTAATAGCATTGTGCATTAGTGATGTTAAATTGTTTAATTTATTGCTTTAGTTGAAATGTATGCTTTTTAATAAAAAGTGTATGGTTGGTTTGATTTTGACTTTGCATGCTGTGTGAACCTAGCCACTGCAGTCTGTAAAACCTTTACCCTGTAAGGTAGGCTAGTGAAATCACAATAGTGGAAGAAGAAGAAGCATTGTTCAAAATTGTATTGATATAACAGCAGGCCCAAAGAAAGTATGATAGCATTATATCTGTATAAACCTCAAAAGTCTCTGTTGTCTTTACAGCGGAAATTCCCAAATCAGTTAAAAAAAAAATGTGGTTCTTTAACTTGTGAAGCTAAGAATGTTAATGACAGAGAAATACTGAAAGAGAAAGTCTACGGAAATTCTCAGTCATCCAGGTCATGTTCCAAAGATGCTTTTTCAGGAGGCAACTGAACTTCCTTGATTTTTCCTCTGAACACATTTTGCTTCTCATCCAAGAAGCTTCTACAGCTCTGACTGGATGGTGAGGAATGCAAGGATTTATATTCCTTGCGGACAGCTGCTTGTTTGCATGCTTTCTGCATGCTACTGAAAAAGGACAATCATGATCTGGATGACAGAGAATCTCCACAGACTTTTAGCCATGCACTTTGGGATGAACACCCTTTCAATGATGTGGCGGTATGGATGGATTTCCAGAAAAAATTGCAGACTACAATACAATACATTTGCACTACTCATGTGATCCCAAGGACACAGATAAACATTCCTCAACCACCCTCTAAAAAGATGCAAATGACCAGCTGTCTGCAAGGAATATAAATCCTTCCATTCCGCACCATCCTGTCAGAACTGAAGAAGCTTCTTGAATGAGAAGCGAAACATCTTCAAAGAAAATCTACTTGCCTCCAGAAAAAGCACCTTTGGGATTGAAAAAGAAATCAAACCAAAATAGAAAACTTTTACTTTCTGCATGAGATTCCAGATTTGGGGGAAACAGGGATGGAAAAGGGCTCTGCACAACAGCTCCAAATAATTGGCAGTAAAAGTAGACAAACCTGATCAAGATGAACTATGGATAGAGCAACTTCATTCATTTTCTTGTACATTCACAGTGTTTATACATTCACTTAGTAACTAATAATATGAACCTGTAGGTGTGTAGACAGGACAACCAATTTTAACTAAACACAGTTTCTCTAAATGTCAGGTTTGTGTATTGTCATTCATCTCAACATGGCTGCAACAGTTATTTAATTTCAACACTGACTGCTTTATACTACTGTGTGGTGATTAGGAAGAAGAGATTTAATCTGCACTTTTCAGTTTTTATATTATGATAAAAGCATTCAATTGAAGATAAGCAGCATTATCCTTAATATTAAAACAGCTAATCATTATCTAATCATTTTTCTTTGTTGGCTCATGATCATTTTTATTTTGGCGTATAACATTAGTTAAAACAAGTGTCCTTCCAAGGAACACCAATCAGAGTTCTTATTCCATTAGAAAATTTGGACACAGATTGTCACATGGAAGGCTGACAAGCATATCCAATGCCAAATGATATTGCTGTTGTTTTAAAAAAAATTATTGTTGTTTTAAAAAAACTGGATTCAAATGCATAGGTGCAAATTTGCAACATATTATTTACTTCTGAACTTCAAAATCACCAACAGTTCACATATGCACTGTTCCAAGTCAGAATCTGAACATTCAGTCTTAGGTTTCAATGCCAGAAAAACCCAGGGACAATGCCCATCACACACCATCTTTTTTGTGCTTGATGGGTTCAAAGAACTATAATTCCCATACATGGTCATTTATTTAATAATTTGATTCCTGCCGTAATCAAAAGAGACACTCAGTGGCTTATAACTTTCAAAGAGACTTGACAGTTCCATCAAATTTCAATTGGCCTTTTGACATTTTTCTCAAGCCCCTTGGTATTTTTTCATCAGAGAGCCCACTCTCTCATTCAGTTTCTGTGGAAAATCTGCTGTTTTTTGGCTCATCTTTTCTTGTGAGACCAAAATCCCGATTATCATGTCATGTGTTCTTTGAGGTCACTTGCTACATGAACTGCAAGCGATCTGAGCAAACCTTTCCATATTTGGGGTCAAGTTTGAGTGTGTATTTCAGACTCTGTTTTTCAGACACATCCATCTATACAAATATTTGTCATAAAACTACATACAACCATGACATTGTAAAAGAATTGGCATTATACTATATAGTAAAGATAACAAACTGGCATTATATTTTAATACATAGGTCCATTCATTTTTGTGGCTATACACAATTAACATATTCTAATAAGACTTCAAAATGAATTACATCTTCTTTTGCTCCCAAAAACTATTTGTTATCTCTTCCCTAGCAGCCATTCAGTTTTTAAGGACATAATATGTGTTTGATGTGATATACTGCATGAAAAATTAACACTGAAAGTTGGTGACTATAAGGCAACCCAGCTGTGAGAACAATTGCTATGCTTCCCTTAATAGATATCCATCTTTTAAATTCAAGAGAGGATTATAAGATTAAAAAAAAAAAAAAAAGCAAGCAAGCTAGACAACAGTATGATTCAATAGGATCTGAGCTATCTGTCCATCTGAATTTCATTAATTAATGCCACAGTCATGGAATGTTGCTCATCCTCCCTTCAAAAAGTACACTACAGCTGAGTGATAAAATACTGGTAAAATAGCAATGGGCCTTCAATATTTAAAGTGCCTTATGGAAGGCCCAAGAGCTTTTAAGGCGAGCTGATGATTTGGAGGGGTAGGAGGGATAGTCAACTAACCAGGTATAATACGAAGATACATTCCCCCAATATCCTAGTCATAGGAACTTATACCTTTCAGTATAACTGTACTGCTGTTGTTCCTTGTTTAACCAGCTTTTTTGCAGCTATACTTCTTATAATATAATCTTATTGATATTAGGGTATAAAACACCAATGAAATTGAAAATGGTGGGAAAAAGGAGAAAGAGAATTGTAGGATAAAGAGAAAAAAAAGAAAATAAGCATTAACTTCTGACTCTTTTCAGTGCAGTAGAATAAAAGCGATAATGATATAGCCTCAAGCTTTTATTTTACATACTCAATATATACTAGTTATATATATAACAAAAATTTTGTCTAATCAGTATATCGAAGCTTCATTTTTTTCTGTCTCAAGCACAAAATCCAGAAGAGTTTCCAGATTGAAACAAAATTAGATGTATGCTTTTCTTTCATTAAAGCACTTAATTTGCTAGTTCCATCTGTTTCTCCAACCATTCTTCCATTGTAGGAATTAATATAGTTTTCCATTTTTACTCATAAATTATTCTTCCTGTATATGTATATCAGTTCAAGTTCCCATTTTTTTCCCCAAGTCTTTTGTCCGTTCAGGCCAGAAGGAAAATATCTGGTTTAATTTGTTAATATATGTGAACCTGTATTTTTGATACTATCTTATATATTCTATAATTGGGATTTTCACTTTCTAGCAAATTATGGATTTAATTATATTAAATTATTTAGTTAACACCTAATCAGTTATCTAGTGCTGCAGTATATTTAATTCTTCATTCACCGAAAGTAATTAGAAACCTATTTTTCCCAAGACAGACATTATCTGAGCTGGAGTACAGCCAATATTAAAATGCATATATTCACAGAGATCCTATTCATCAAGACCAAAGCCAGCCTCTAAAATACTGTACATGAAGTCTTTCATTTACTTTTCTGGGCATGAATGAATAAATGAAGTTTTGAACAGATTGAGCATTTATTAAAGGATGCATCGTCTGTTTGTGTTTTCCTAAGTATTTCCTTGTTGTTTTAGCATTTAATATTGTTACAAAAGATGTCTTTACATTAAAAGGCATTTCACTGAAGCAAATAAATTGAAAAACTAAAAGAATGCCTCATGTGCCTTCCAATCACTGTTGAACTCTGGCAATACCTAGACAAGTCCTTGCAAGTTTTCTTGGCAAGATTTCACAAGTGGTTTGCCTTTGGCCCCTCTCTAGGGCTGAAAGAGGGTCACCCAAGGTCTCTCAGTTGGCTTCATGCGTAAGGTAGGACTAGAACTCCTAAGCTCCTGGTTTCTAGCCTGGTGTCTTTAGCACTATACCAAACTGGTAACACATATGAAATTAAGTAATTTTCTTCTGCAATAGCCTTTAATCTTTAATTGGTTCACATACATTACCACTTTTGTTTAATCAGAATGTGTTGAACAAAGAATTGCTTTGATTTATATGAAACACTAAGCCATTACTAGGGTATTTATGAACAACAACTGTGTTCCTCTAAGATGCCAAGCCATAACCAAAGAAAATATATTCTGGGCTACTATAAACATGATATTTCCATTAGCTCAAGAGCTACATTTTTGTTCTGACCCAGGCTTCATCAAACTTAATAAAACACAAACTGATTTTAAAAGTAAAAGCTTTTTTAATGTGACGCTGGGAATTACTTGCATTCCCAGCCAAAACTAATTAAACACAGTTCCTCCAGATAAAAGCATGCTTTTCAGTGCTGTAGAATGCTTGCCAACAAACAGATGTCCAATTAAGGCATAACATAAACTAACCCAAAACCCCAGAAAAAACTGGCCAGAGTACAGAGCTTCAAGATGGACTCAGAAATTACTGAACTACTTTGCTTCCTGCAAAGCTCTTCGTTATGAGGTCTGACTTTTATCCCTTATGGGAGGGGAAATCACCTCCCAGCCTTACTCCTGAGTCGCCCCTTCTGTTTCAGCTGCTCTCGCCTTCTAGCAGCTCTGCGCATATGTGCACTGGGAACAGGCTCCCCAGGGTCCTTGCTTCACTGCTGACAGACACCGAAGGCTCCAAAGGCAGCACCCCACTCCCAGATGGTCCTGGCCCCATCCCTGCATTGGATGCAAGACCCTCGTCCAAGTCCTCTCCAGACTCCCTGACTGGTTCCCTTTCATCCTCACTGTCCGATACTCTGCCGGCCGCACCGGCTGCCAGCGAACCACAACAATTTTATGGCACCTCCAAAATCTGTATAGTCAGGGCTCACTTACAGCAGTGTTATTTCGGAGTGGAGTGGATGCCTCATTCATGCAACATGTAAGGTCCTTTTTAGCTCTTACCTTCTTCTCCCAACACTACAAAAATTGTGGGGAGAAATGTTGAAAATGTTTTGCCCTGTCCTCTCAATGGGCCATAAAACAGTTGTTGGAGAACTGCAAACCTAATTTTGTTCTTAGCGTGAAGGGTGAAGACAACCTTTTTGGGTGTGTGCAGTTAAATATCTATCTGGAGTAGATCAAAGGATGTTTTTAACATCAATGGAATTGGGTGAGAGAATCAATATATTCATACTCCCCTTCCTCATTCCTATATGCCCTCAAATATAAGCAAGGACCACAACAGATTTGGGAATGCAGAGGACAAAATGTAAATTCCCATTATACAGGTAGATTTAGATGAACCAGTCCTTCAAAATAGTCCATTAGTACATCCAGCTAACAAATTAATTAGCTTCTTTACGATAAAGTGGCCAAGATCACATTTTTTCTCAAACTTATGCAAGAAAGATTTAATCTATGAGATATCCATGAAAAGCAGAAAAATTCAGGTAGCCCTTGACTTAAAATAGTTCATTTAGTGACCGTTCGAAGTTGCAACAGCACTGAAAAAGAGTGACAAGGCCATTTTTTTCATACTTATGACCACTGCAGCATCTCCATGGTCATGTGATCAAAATTCAGATACTGTATTTGGCAACTGACTCATCTTTATGACGATTGCTGTGTTCCAGGGTCATGTGATAACCTTTGGAAAACTTCTGAGAAGCAAAGTCAATGGGGAAGCCAGATTCCCTTAATATCCATGTTAGTAATTTAATAACTACAGTGATTCATTAACAATTGTAGCAAGAATGGTCGTAAAAATGGGACAAAACTCACTAAACAAATGTCTCATTCAGCAACAGACATTTTGGGCTCAATTGTGACCGTAAGCTGAAGACTAGCTGTAATGAACTTTTTTTTTATCCTCTATGCAGGTGAACAATATATGTTGGTCAATAAGTAATATTTCTATAAATTTTATACTTTGTGCTCACTGTTTATCAGTACGATATGCCTCAACAGAATACTTAATTTGACAAGATGTAATTATTCAAGCAGAAATTCAGATCAGGTTGGGGAAATTGACTTTTTTTTTTTTTTTTTGCTAGCGTTCAACTTTTATTCTTGGCTGCAGAAAGTCACTTTAATATAATTGATTTCATTGCTTCTAGTTTTCTGAGGGTAGCCAAAAGGACAAAAAATTAAAAAGCACCTTGAATTTATCAAAAGGTAAAAATAGAAATGATGACAAATGGAAGTAGCTAAAGCTAACTCTCAATATAAGGCAAGGCTGAATAATCTTTATCAACGTGCAGCAAGGCTGAGTTTTTTTTTTAATGCTGATGTTTTCAATAAATAATGATGGCAAGTGAACATCTCCATTCTAAGTTTAAAATGTTGCGTAAAGCATATTCAAAATTCTATAAAACCAAAGTCACAAAAAAAAATCTAATATCCTCACTGCTAAATTTCTGTTCCTGTATAACAAATAAAAATAAACAAATGAACATTTTAGAGTTCAGCCATTTTTTTGTGTTTTAATAGAAAATGGTACCATCTAATTGGTTCCTGGCCATAAATGCCAGCTCACTTTAGTTTTTTGGAAGAACTTGATGCTGAATGGAGAAGATGCAGTATCTTCCTCTTCTGCAGCTATGCTCTGATTTGCTTTCTTGGATCACAGACAAAGCTAACACTTGCCTCAGCTATCTGAATGAAATTATATCTATCCATCTATCTATATTTGAACCTTGATTCTAAATATAAGAAAAAAATAAATGAAGCGGGGACTGAACAGATGCACCAGTGCTGCTTCATCGCTCATATCTTCATTTCTACTGGGTGTTTTAATGACAGTATTTTAGAAAGAAAAAGAAATATAGCAAGAGTTATCTTCCTAATGCAAATAGCAACTGTGCTTCCTATATACAGAGCAAATATGAGGTGGAGCACGTTTTCTCTGCCCTTTCAATTTTATCCTATTTTAAAATAGTATATTTTAGAATACTTTTCTTTCCCCTTTAATTATTTTTCAGTTAAAATAAATGGACCAGGGTTTGGTAGATGTATTAAGATTGTTACTAGACTTATTAGAATCATTTGAAATGTAATCATAACTTTTTTCCAGTGAAACGAAACTGTTATCTCATTATTTGAGCAGCTGTCAGCTTTAAAATATGATCTGGAACCACTGGAAAAAAAAAGATTTTGAAGCTTTTGTACAAAAATATGAAGCCAGATCCACTAATCCATTAAGGCTTATGCAGAAGCTCCAGCTAAGCCACACATTCCAGATATGTGCAAGTGATTAAAGTAAAACAAACTGACAAAACTGTGCAATAATCCAATCATTATATTAATAAATCCTTAAGCCCATGTCAAACTGCACCAACGGATGGAAAGAGGATGTAAAACGGAGTGAAACACTTGCCATCCATTGGTTAACACGATTCATCCGTTCTGTACTCACTCCGTCCGTTTTTGATCCTCTCTATCCGTCCAGCATCCGTCGACTGAGGTTCCATCCGTTCAAAAAGTTTTGAGCTGCTCAAAACTTTTTGAGCAGAAAATGTAACCAACGCGTCCGTTTTGCATCCACAACGCATACGGGGAACATCCGTTCTACATCCATCGTCATCCGTTACGCGTCTGCTATATCCGCTAGGCATCCGCTGCGCATCCATGCAAATTACATCCGCTCCAACGGAAAGCGGACACAGGGAGGAAGCGAAACGGACGCGGAACGGAGGTGCAGCATGAGTAGCACGGACGGAGAAAGGATGAAAGCGGATGCAGCTCGCATACAAAGCATTAAAAACAGAAAAAACGTTCGCAGAGGAGACCTACCTCGGATATTAAGGATGTCTAGAGGATGCCTAGAGGATGCAAAAGGACACATAGTGAAAACCTATATTGCCTATAAAAAGGGGGAGGAACTCATCTGGATCTCACTTTCAGTCTAGCAGTCCTGCTGTGCAGACCTCTGCAGCCTTCATCTGGCTCTTGCTCTTCCACAGCATCCATTGATGTCCACCATGGATCGTAACACACTCCTTTTGGTAGCCACCATCATTCTGCAACAGTGCAAAGCCATCTACAGGCTCTTTCAACTGCTCTACAGGAAGAAAACGAGGTGGCCAAGAAGTGTCTGGGTCCGAAGATGGATCGGGAGAAGAGCAGAGTACGGACTGTACAACAAGCTGATGGTGGAGCTGAGGAACGAAGACCCTTGTGCATTCCAGAAATTCATGAGGATGCCTCCAGCCATGTTTGACGAAGTTGTGGAGCAGCTGAGACCCAGGTTGACCACGCAAACACCAACTTCCGGCCCAGCCTGGACCCTGGGCTCAAGGTGGCACTCACTCTGTGTCACCTGGCCTCCGGGACCACGTACAGGAGCATGCAGTACGGCTGGAGGGTGCCACACAACACCATCAGCATTGTGGTCAGAGAAGTGGTGCAGGCCATCATCAAAGAATACCTGGAGGAGCTCCTCCAATGCCCCTCCACTGAAGAAGGCTGGAAGAAAGTTGCAGAGCAGTGGTATCAGAGGCGGAACTTCCCCCACACCGTTGGAGCCATCGATGGCAAGCACGTGGCCTGCAAAGCTCCAACTAACTCAGTGTCCACTTATTTCAACTACAAGGGCTTCTTCAGCATCATCCTCTTCGCCATGGTCGATTCTGACTACAAATTCATGTACATCGATGCTTCAGGCAACGGGTCAGATTCAGATGCCCAGGTATACAACGCCAGTGACCTCAAGGATGGGCTGGAACGCAACCTCATCATGGGCTTCCCAGATCCAGACCCCCCTGCCCAATGACACACAAGATGTGCCCTACTTCATCGTGGGGGATGACGCCTTCTCCCTCAGAACCAACCTCATGAAGCCCTACACTTCCAGACTCCTCACCCATGAAGAGAGGATCTTCAACTACAGGCTGTCCAGGGCAAGGCGGGTGGTGGAGAATGCCTTTGGCATCCTGGCCAACAGGTTCCAGGTACTTCTCACCACCATGCAGCATTGCCCAGAGACCGTGAGGAGGATCGTGAAGCTTGCTGCATCCTGCACAATCTCATGCGCACCCGCTACCCAGTCTTGCAGAACAGGCTCGTGGACTTCCAACAAGGCAATGGGGACATGGAGCCTGGGGAATGGAGGCAAGGGCGAAACCTGATAGACACTAAGAATGTGCAAGGCCCCAACAGAGCTTAATGTGAAGGGAAGAAGCAGCGCAACCTCCTGAGACACTGGTTCAACTCCCCAGCTGGAGCAGTGGAGTGGCAACACAGGATGATAGATGATTAATGGATGCTTCCTTTAGCCTGTCTCATCACACTGATGAGATTGGGCCATGTATGTTGGGTGGGCCTATAATGAACAGGGCATTTAATAAAGAGTTATGTTTATGTTGACATGTGTGGATGATTGATTACATTATTATTGATAATAAAGGTCCAATTGGTGTGGCACCTGGGAGGGTGGACCATACAGTCCCACTATGCTTGCACTGAAGGTTTATCTATCCCACAGCTATTACCCATCCAAAAGGTATCCCTGCCCATTCCACAGGTATCCCTGCCCATCCCACAGGTATCCCTGCCCATCCCACTGCTATCCTTACCCATCCCACAAGCATGCAAAGGCTTAAACCATTTCTAAAAGTTTCCACCAAGACTTTATTTAATAAAATAAATGAAGCAAGTGTGTGAAGCAAAAATAATCTTTATTAATAACAAGCTGTAAAAGAAAAATGACCCAAGTCAAGTGTCCAAAGCAAAAATAAAGTCAAGAGGTAGCCAGCCACCCAGTCTCTGGCACTCTTCTTGGTCACTAGGAGGTGTGCCCAGTCTCAGGGGTGAAGGGTCCAGGTGCTGTGGAGGTGGCTGCTGGTGGAGTGCTGGTCTGAAGCGCCACTGGGGTGCCTGGCCCCGAGAGGACAACAGGGGACGGTGTGTGGAGGAAGCTCTCAGACAGCTGGCTCAGCCCCGTGATGTTGAGAGCCCCTTCCTCCATGACATGGGGTGTCAGTCCCAATACCGATGACAGGTGTACCGAGGCCGGGCTTGGCTGTGGGGTGGAGGAAGAAGCAGTGTCGTGGGGCTGTCTGGTCTGCAGTTGGGTGAGGACTGGCATCGGTGGCATTGGGGGCGTGGGTGGCATCGGTGTCGTGGGTGGCATCGGTGGCACTAGTGGCATCCGATGTACCTGTGCCTGGACTGGGAAGGGCTGCCTGTGCTGCTGGACCTCCTGGTAGCCATAGCCTTGGTAGGGGAGGGCCTGTGGAAAGCCTTGGAAGGGCAGTGACATCATCTGGGGTGGAGGAGCAGGCCTGGATTGGGTGGGAGTAGGTTCATCTTGGTCCGGAGGGTTGTGAAGAAGATCGGTGATCCTGTCCTTCACCACCTGGTACTGGGGTTCCACCATGTTCATGAGGGTCTGGTTGACATAGGTGAGGAAGAGCTTGCGGTTGGAGGATGGGGCATCAGTGTGTACCAGCTGAGAGAGGAGATCTACGCTGCTCCTGATGGTGTCTTTTATCTCCAGCAGGACAGTGTGGCTCTGCCCCTCCGGTTTGCCTCTCTGCCTTTCTGTGAAGGTGGAGCTGGAGGTGGATGCGGGTTGGGCTGTGGTGGAAGTGCCGTCTCCTTTCCCCCACTGCGTCAGGTGGTCCTGCACGCGCTCCGCCACGGGTAGTACAGCTGTCGGAGGGGGGGTCTCCGTCGTGGTACGCTCCACAGATACCTGCCTGGATACAGGAGCTGACTCTTTGCCAGAAGAGGACTGGCTCTCAGCAGGCTGCCTGAGAGAGAGGGTTGTGAGAGGGGCTGCTCCTCGGTAGCGGATCTCACCCTCTAAGAAGCTGCACTTGGCCATCACTTAGGTCTCTCTGTCCTTCAGCTTGACCGCGGCCTGGCCAGATTTCTTGAGGTGCAGCTTCCCGTACCAGGTGTGCATGTGCTTCCACCAGCCGAGGAGCACCTCTGAAGTGTAGCCCAAGCTCTCTGCCTTCTCTCCAAGCAGCCTGCTTCCTTTTGGTGTCGCGATAGAGCCTGTGTCGCTTCCGCCATAGATACTCGTTCTCCCTCAGCCACTCCAGCACCTCCTCCTGTTCCTCTTCTATGGTGTATTGCCTCCTCTCCCGTTCACACGTCTGCCTCTTCCTCCCTTTGGCAGGACCATATGGGCTCTCATCAGAGGAGCTTCGAGGTTGTAGGGGCTGCTCCTCCACACCACCACCACCAGGAGCAGCAACAACAGTAGCAGCAAAAGCAGGACCAGCAGGACCAGGAGCAGGAGCACCAGCAGGACCAGCAGCACCAGCAGGACCAGGAGCAGCGCCAGCAGGGTAAGCACCAGCAGGACCAGCAGGACGAGGAGCAGTGCCAGCAGAGTAAGCACCAGCAGAAGCACCAGCACCAGGAGCAGCGCCAGCAGAGTAAGCACCAGCAGAAGCACAAGCACCAGCACCAGGAGCAGCTTCAGCAGAGTAAGCACCAGCAGAAGCAGCATCAACAGAAGCACCACCACCAGAAGCAGCATCAGCAGAGTAAGTACCAGCAGAAGCACCACCTCCAGAAGCAGCATCAGCAGAAGCACCAGCACCAGATCGAGCCCGGGCAGCAGAAGCCCCAGCAGAAGCAGAGTCAGGGCCAGGGGGTGGGAGGGTGGCCCTGTCCCTCTTGCCAGGGCTGGCAGCAGATGGCAGAGGCTTCTGTTTCTTCTCCATGGTGTTGGGTTGCTGGCTGGCTGGCTGGCTGGCTGGAGAGCTGTGTCTGGAAGCAGGTCTTTCCTCAGAATGGTGACCTGCTTGGGAGCTGCTTCACTTTATATCCGCGGGGCTGACGCAATGTACCCTCCCCGCATGCGCAGTGAATGCCAGGCATCCGCTAGGCATCTGCTAGGCATCCGCTAGGCTTCCGCTCTGCATCCGCTTCATCCGCTCGGCATCCGCTGTGCATTCGCTTCATCCGCTCGGCGTCTGCTCTGCATCCGCTCTTTCCGTTCCGTGTCCGCTTTGCTGCGCTCCCCCGGAAGCCTTGCAGATGTGGCATCCGCTCTCATCCGCTTCCATCCGCTAGGCTTCCGTGGAGCATCCGCTTTCCATCTGCTCTACATCCTCCCCCCGTCCATTCCTTTCCGTGTTGTCCACTCTGGTTATGCAAATTTTTGCCCCTTTTGAGAGTGGATAACAACGGATAGAACATTTTTCTCGTCCGCTGTGTCCTTTTTACAAACGTTTTGAATCCGTTGGCCAGCGTGACAGGGCTTTTACATTGTGACAAGGCAAATAGTGGTGACTTCATACATACTAAAGCCTAATATAAGAGAATCTGTATTGATCAGGGTTGAACTGTGGAGTTCTTGGTGCTCTCTGAACTTGGTTGTCTGCTTGCCGATATTTCATTACCCAACTAGGTAACATCCAAACAGGCATCCAACCCTGTTCCCTTATAGCACTGAAGATGTTGCTTAGTCAGGTAACAAAATGTCTGCAACCAAACAAACAAGCTCAAAGTGCACAAAGGACTCCATACTAAAGTCTCTTTGGATACAAAAGAGGAAATTGCCTGAAAGTCTCATCTCGTGTCAAGAATGCAAGAACCAGAAAGAGGAAAATTGTTCATTTAAATTCAAAAAGATTAAAAACTTGAATGAATACATCCATCAAATATAAATTAAATATTTGTTAAATAGATTTATTTATTAGTAAATTTATATAGTTCTAGACCAATACTGGGCCACATTGATGGCAGGGATATTTCCAACCTGCAAGTCATTCTGTGTGCATGTCAGAACACTGTAAAAATTGGATAGTTTCAATAGCACCACATTTTCAGTAAATATTGTTGTCTTCTAGGAGAATCCCCCATTTTCCCATGTGGTCTTTAGTTCTAGCCAGGGGTGTGAGTCAACTGGTGTAACAACCGGTTCAGTGAGTGTGCTCTTTGCACGCGTTCAGAGAGTTTGCAACTGACCTTCTCCACCAATCTCTGTGTGTTAAACAGCGCGAATCAGTTGACCTTGAAAACCAGGATATAAAGCAGACTAGAACCAGAGGGACAGGTAGGTGGGCCCAACAGCTGATCATCAGAGAAAACCTGCTCACTCACAGCTGATCCTCAGAGTACCATTTCGCCTAAACCGGGCTGAACCAGTAGAATCCCACCCCTGGTTCTAGCCAAACCACTGTTCACTTAAAACAAACAACATATTGCTCTCTGTAGCTCCTGAACAGTCTCAATATTGGGATTTTAGGAGAGTTATTGTAATCTCCCTCGAACAACTTCTTCACTGTCAATACAGACACATAGAGAGAGATTTATATGCTGTTGAGTGGTTGCCAAGTGCTCCAAACCAAAAATGGATTTTATTGTATTTTAATCAGGCTAGTATCTCCCTGATGCTGTTGAAGATGTGACCATACTTTAGCCTTACTTCAAAGTCTTTTGCGAAGTAAAAGCTAATTCATCTCTGTCTCACTTAGACTGTCATCCATCGTTGGAAAAGCAGGATAGTGGGAATCAGTCACACTCACTAAATAAAGATTTGTCAGATTCAGTTGAAGCTTACCTTAGCAATGCCTTTGGTTTCCTACCTAGGAATGAGTAAGATAATAAGAATACCTAAGCTGGAACACATTAAGAAAAACTTACTGGTTGTGTTTAACTAAAACAGTCCCAAATTATCTCAGTATGAAAAAAGGTTACATATTAGATCCAGTACTTGTTAATCTATATTTAAATCCAATAATCCAAGGTCTCGCTGTTTCAGCCCATCACCTGCCTATTTTCCCGATTGTGTGATTCTCCGCCATTATTGAATGCCATCCATGTATTAATTTCATGTATGTGCGTCCTGTCTTGTCTAGAGATGACAGATACTTTGTCTACTTCACCGGTGGGAATGAGAAAAGCACAACTATAAGAAAATTAAAGTTTTTGTGTTTGTCTGATGCAATTATAAAATTCCCAAATGGCAAATAAATGAGAGGGGCAAACTGAGGAGGTGCACACTTATAAATATCTTGGAATGCAGTCTCATGCCTTTTTTTCCTGGAATGCTTTTTTTTAATTGGGTAAATGTCACACAGAGCACCTTTACAGCCTTTACAGATAACAGATAATCAGAGTTGGAAGGAACCTTGTAGGTCATCTAGTCCAACCCCCTGCCCAAGCAGGAGACCCTACAGCATTTCTGACAGATGGCACTCCAATCTCTTCTTGAAAGTCTCAAGTGATGGTGCTCCCACAATTTCTGAGGGCAACTTCTGTTCCATTGGTTGACTGTTCTCACTGTCAGAAAGTTTCTCCTTATTTCCAGGTTAAATCTCTCCTTGTTCAGTTTCCATTCATTATTCCTTGTCTGGCATACAGTCACTTTAGAAAACAGCTTGACCCCTTCCTCCCTATGGCAGCCCCTCAAATATTGGAAGACCGCCATCATGTCTCCCCTGATCCTTCTCTTCACTAGACTAGCCAAGCCCAGTTCCTGCAACTGTTCATCGTATGTTTCAGCCTCCAGTCCCCTAATCATCCTGGTTGCTCTTCTCTGTACTTTTTCTGGAATCTCAACATCTTTCAGACTCTTAACCTCTCAAAGTTATTGCTATTGAGCCACTATAAGATTTCACCGCTCAAAGGGATCCCATTTTATCCCTACAGCTTGCAAGTTTTCCAAGCTCAGATAACCCCTCACTTCCTTTATGGCTCCCTCATTATTAAATCTACTGTTAATTTTTTAGATCCTTGTCATATTTATTGTTTTTCTGATGTGTAGGTCTGTGCTTCTGTGTGTGTGTGTGTGTGTATAATTTTTTTTCTTAAGTTTTTGCGGGTACTTATATGTATGGTATTCAGCTTTGTTCGGAGATATATTGTAGTTTCAGCAGAATCTCATCTGCCATCATATGGAAGCCTGATGATGGCAGATGAGATTCTGCTGAAATGTTGCTACAACTTTAAAAGCACTACAATGACGTGGGATAATACCCGAAGGAAGCTGAACAGCACACATATAAGTACCCGCGAAAACTTAAAAAAACACACACACATATATATGTGTGTGTGTGTCTGTGTGTGTGTGTGTGTATGTGTATAAAATAGTTTTACTATCAGCTATTTTATTATATTGTATTTGGCATTAGGGCTAATAAACTGGATTGATTGATTGAGCAAGACTTGACAAAGCAAGTAGTCTCTGATTGCTGCTGTTACTTGAAAGAAAACATATCTTCAAGGTTGTCTGGTCCCATGTAGCCTCACATCAAGATTTAATAAACGCATCATCACAAAATCTCCAAAATCGTAAAGCCTACAAACTTAAAATTTAGCACATGTTCCTCTTGGCTTCTAGGTGCTCACTAAGAAAGGATTTTTCGAAATGACCAACAGAGCATTAGTATTTCATTTAATATTATTAACATGCTCTGGTGCTAGGGAATTCTACTCCCCCTTCCCACCTGAAAAGAAATCTGTTCCAAATGCAAAACACAAGCAAAGGAGAGGAGTTTCAGTTTCAGTTTCACCAAGCAGCTTTAGTACAGAACAGTTGAGCTAAGCCACACCCAGGTTCCTTTCTGTCTCCTTGCTCACACAGCAAATACTGTTTCAGTTTCCAAAAGCCCTCAACTCTCACACACTGACAGGATGCTAGCCAGATGAATACCGATGGATGATAGTAGGCAGACACATTTTCCCCCCTTATTTTCCTCCCGCAAAACAAAGCCAATCAAATCGTTTCATAGTGAAGCACGGGTATAGAGCTAGTAGTTGATATGGACTATAGCATCGGTCAAAGGCTTGGAATAAAGAATTGAAGAAGGTATTTTTGAGAAAGATTATGGTATATGGATGCTTACCTTGTTAATATTTCATATCTGCTAGTTCAAACAATATCTCCAGTGTTGTGGACAAAAGCACCCAAGAGGCTGGTATAAACAGACTCATTAAAGCCTCAAGATTTGTACAGTGACAAAGGGTGGTGTGGAGCTAACAAAGACACTTATTTATTTAGAACATATATTATGCCAGCGCCTCTTGAATACATAAGTGTAGACAGCGAACAACCAATCTGTAAAAACCATAGTTAAAATAACCAAAGTTAAAGTCATCCAAACAAGGAAAAATAATGACTCATATATAATAAACTTGCAAAGCCTTTCTATTGGGCTTACCTTGCATTAGGTTTTCCTAAGGGGGGGGGGAGGCAAACTACAGAGAATAAGAAATGTGACCTTGATAGAGATGGTGAGATCTGTTACCAAAATTAGAATTACGCAAGCAACGTGGGAAGAAAATGGCATGTGTCCTAAATAAGATCCACATACATGACTCAGCAGACACCTTCCTAATTGACATGAATATTGAGGTCGAGGGAATACAGTAAAGCAAAGTAAAGTTTGCAAGGTTCTGTTGCTACAGCTAAGATTAATAAAACTAGTTTTAGCTTTCTTCTGAAGTTGATTTCTTGGCCTGGTCTGCATCAACTTTGTCGAAGACTAAGAGGGTCAGAATGTTCCAAATCTGTGGGAAAGGTAGTTATGCAGGGTAACCTCAGTAACAGAAAAGGCACCAGTCTTGCAACATGATACTGTTGAATAGAGGGAACCTGGAGCATGTATTGTACGCTGTCTAACCAGATGGAATAGGCAAAAATCCTTGGCAACAGTCCATCCCACAATTAACCTGGCGCAATACCTTGCAGAGTTTTAAAGATAATAAAGTATAAAGATGAATGGCACCCAGAAGCATACTGAATTCGTGCAACTCATGAGCAGAGTATCATAGAAGCAAACTCTGGAGTGCCCAAAATGATGTGCTCTGCTACATTCTGAACCAGTTGAAGATTCTAAGTGTTTTTTCAAAGGCAGCCCCACAACAATCCACTGCAGTAATCTAATTAGGAAGTGACGAAGGCATGAGTGACAATGAGCAGAGCTTCGTTGTCCAGAAACAGGTGCAACTGGAACACAAGAAGAGGGTTGGGCCCAAGCCCAAAGTTGAGACAGCGAGATCCCACCAAGTTCAATCCTTTACTTGGTTATACCTAATGGACAGAATCTTGAAACTAAAGCCCATGTCACACTGCACCAATGGATGGAAAGAGGATGTAAAACGGAGAGAAAAGGCCCTGTCACACTGCCCAACAGATGCAAAACGTTAGTAAAAAGGACACAACGGATGAACAAAATGTTCCATCCATTGTTATCCGCTCTCAAAAGGGGCAAAAATTTGCATAACCAGAGCGGATAACACGGAGAGGAATGGACGCGGGGAGGACGCAGAGCGGATGGAAAGCAAATGCGGAACGGAAGCCCAGCAGATGGAAGTGGATGGGAGTGGATGGCACATCCTCTAGGCTTCCAGGGGGCCTCAGCAAAGCGGACGCGGAACGGATACAGCGGATGCACAGCGGATGAAGCGGATGCAGAGCAGAAGCCTAGCGGATGTACAATGGATGAAGCGGATGCAGAGCGGAAGCCTAGCGGATGCAGAGCGGAAGCCGAACGGATGCCGAGCGTTAATTGCGCATGCGGGGGGAATGCACTGCGTAAGCCCCACGGATATAAAGGGAAGCAGCTCCCAAGCAGGTCACCATTCGGAGGAAAGACCTACTGCTGGATACATCGAGTCCTTGCCTGCCCCGCCTGCATGCCTGCCTGCAAGTCTTGCTGCCAGCCTGCCTCCCAGCCTCCTGGCAGCCTCCCTGCCAGCCTTGCTCTCTGCTTGCCTTCCAGCCTTGCTGCCAGCCTGCCTTCCAGCCTCCCTGCCAGCCAGTCTGCCTGCCAGCCTTGGTGCCTGCCTGCCTGCCTTCCTGCAAGCCTTCCTGCCAGCCTTGGTGCCTGCCTGCGAGCCTTGGTGAATACCTGCCTGCAAACCTTTGTGCCAGCCTTCCTGCCAGCCTCCCTGCCAGCCAGCAACTCCACAACCATGGAAAAGAAGCGAAAGCCTCAGCAACCTGCCACCATCCCTGGCAAGAGGGACAGGGCCACCCTCCTGCCCCCTGTCCCTGACTCTGCTTCTGCTGGGGCTTCTGCTGCTCAGGCTCGCTCTTCTGGTGCTGGAGGTTCTGCTGATGCTGCTTCTGGTGGTGGTGCTTCTGCTGGTGCTTACTCTGCTGAAGCTGCTTCTGGCGGTGGTGCTTCTGCTGGTGCTTACTCTGCTGAAGCTGCTCCTGGTCCTGCTGGTCCTGCTCGTGCTCCTGGACTTGCTCATCCTGCTCGTACTGCTCGTGCTCCTGGTCTTGCTTGTCCTGCTGGTCCTGTTCGTGCTCTTGGTCTTGCTGGCGCTGCTGATGCTTAATCTGCTGCTGCTGATCCTGGTCCTGCTGGTGCTGGTGCTGCTGCTGCTGTTGATGATGATGATCCTGCTGCTGCTGCTGCTGATGATGATGATGATGATTATGATCCTGCTGGTGATGATGATGATGATGATGATGATGATGATCCTGCTGGTGTTGCTGCTGCTGGTGGTGTGGAGGAGCAGCCCCTACTACCTGGGAGCCCCTCTGATGAGGGCCCATCTGGTCCTGCCAAAGGGAGGAAGAGGCGTATGCAACAATGGGAGAGGAGGCAATACTCCATTGAGGAGGAACACGAGGATGAAGTGCTGGAGTGGCTGAGAGAGAATGACTATCTGTGGCGGAAGGGACACCGGCTGTACAGGGACACCAAGCGGAAGCATGCTGCTTGGAGAGAGAAGGCAGTGAGTATGGGCTACATTTTGGAGGTGCTCCTTGGCTGGTGGAAGCACATGCACACCTGGTACGGGAAGCTGCACCTGAAGAAATCTGGCCAGGCCACGGTTAAGCTGACGGACAGAGAGACCTACGTCATGGCCAGGTGCATCTTCCTGGAGGGTGAGATCCGCCACCAAGGAGCAGCCCCTCTGTCTACCCTCTCTCTCCAGCAGCCTGCTGAGAGCCAGTCTTCTTCCGGCCGAGAGTCAGTTCCTGTCTCCAGGCAGGTTTCTGTGGAGCGTGCCATGGCGGAGAACCCGCGGACAGGTGTTGTAACCGTGGTGGAGCGCGTGGAGGACTCCCTGGTGTGGTGGGAGGAGACAGCGCATCCACCACAGCCGTACCCGCATCCACCTACAGCTCCACCTCCACAGAAAGGCAGAGAGCCAGACAGCAGGAGGGGCAGAGCCACACTGTCCTGCTGGAGATCAGGGACACCATCCGGACCAGCATAGATCTCCTCTCTCAGCTGGTCCACACCGACTCCTCATCCTCCAACCGCAAGCCCTTCCTCACCTATGTCAACCAGACCCTCAGGGACATGGCGGAACCCCAGTACCAGGTGGTGAAGGACCGGATCACCGAGCTGCTTCACAACCCTCCAGATCCAGAGGAACCTGCTCCCACCCAGTCCAGGTCTGCTCCTCCACCCCAGGTGATGTCCCTCCCATTCCAAGGCTTTCCACAGCCCCTCACCTACCAGGGCTACGGCTACCAGGAGGTCCAGCAGCACAGGCAGCAGCCCTTCCCAGTCCAGGCACAGAGTCATCGGACGACACCGTTGCCACCGGTTCCACCGGTTCCACTGATGCCACCGACGACACTGATGCCACCGACGCCACCAACACCAGTCCTCACCCAGCTTCAGACCAGACAGCCCCACTACACTGCTCCTTCCTCCACCCCACAGCCAAGTCCGGCCTCAGAACATCTGTCGTTGATACTGGGGCTGACACCCCATGGCATGGAGGAAGGAGCTCTCAACATCACGGGTCTGAGCCAGCTGTCTGAGAGCTTTCTCAACACCGTCACCTGTTGTCCTCTCAGGGCCAGGCACTCCAGCACCACCCACCACCACAGCACCTGGACCCTTCACCCCTGAGACTGGGCACACCTCCGAGTGACCAAGAAGAGTGCCAGAGACTGGCTGGCTGGCTACCTGTGGACTTTATTTGGACACTTGACTTGGGTCACTTTTCTTTTACAGCTTGTTGTTCAATAAAGTCTATCTTTGATTCACACACTTGCTTCATTTCTTTTTTTTAATAAAGTCTTGGTGGAAACTTTTAGAAATGGTTTAAGCCTTTGCATGCTTGTGGGATGGGTTAAGATAGCACTGGGGTGGGCAGGGATACCTGTGGAATGAGCAGGGATACCTTTGGGATGGGTAATAGCTGTGGGATGGGTTAGGATACCTGTGGGATGGGTAATAGCTTTGGGATGGGCAGGGATACATTTGGGATGGGTAATAGCTGTGGGATGGGCAGGGATACCTTTGGGATGGGTAATAGCTGTGGGATAGATAAACCTCCAGTGCAAGCATAGTGGGACTGTATGGTCCACCCTCCCAGGTGCCACACCTATGGCCCTTTATTATCAATACTAATGTAATCATTGATCCACACATGTCAACATAAACACAACTCTTTATTAAATGCCCTGTTCATTGTAGGCCCACCCAACATACATGGCCCAATCTCATCCGTGTGATGAGACAGGATGAAGGAAGCATCCATTAATCATCTACCATCCTGTCTTGCCACTCCACTGCTCCAGCTGGGGAGTTGCATCAGTGTTTCAGGAGGTTGCGCTGCTTCTTCCCTTCACGTGAGGCTCTGTTGGGGCCTTGCACATCACATCCTCAGTGTCTATCAGGTTTTGCCCTTGCCTCCATTCCCCAGGCTCCATGTCCCCATTGCCTTGTTGGAGGTCCACGAGCCTGTTCTGCAAGACTGGGTAGAGGGTGCACATGAGATTGTGCAGGATGCAGCAAGCTTCCATGGTCCTCCTCATGGTCTCTGGGCGATGCTGCATGGTGGTGAGAAGTACCTAGAACCTGTTGGCCAGGATGCCAAAGGCGTTCTCCGCCACCCGCCTTGCCCTGGACAGCCTGCAGTTGAAGATCCTCTCTTCACGGGTGAGGAGTCTGGAGATGTAGGGCTTAATTAGGTAGGTTGTGAGGGAGAAGGCGTCACCCCCCACGATGAAGTAGGGCACATCTTGCGTGTCGTTGGGCAGCGGTTCTGGATCTGGGAAGCCCATGATGAGGTTGCATTCCAGCCCCTCCTTGAGGTGACTGGCGTTGTATACCTGGGCATCTGAACATGAGCCATTGCCTGAAGCATCGATGTACATGAACTTGTAGTCAGCATCGACCATGGCGAAGAGGACGATGCTGAAGAAGCCCTTGTAGTGGAAATAAGTGGACCCCGACTTGGCTGGAGCTTTGCAGGCCACGTGCTTGCCATCTATGGCTCCAACGGTGTGGAGGAAGTTCCACCTCTGATACCACTGCTCTGCAACTTTCTTCCATCCTTCTTCAGTGGAGGGGCACTGGAGGAGCTCCTCCAGGTATTCTTCGATGATGGCCTGCACCACTTCTCTGACCACAATGCTGATGGTGTTGGGTGGCACCCTCCAGCCGTACTGCACGCTCCTGTAAGTGGTCCCAGAGGCCAGGTGGTGCAGAGTGAGTGCCACTTCGAGCCCAGGTTCCACGCTGGGCCGGAAGTTGGTGTTTGCCTTGGTCAACTTGGGTGTCAGCCGCTGCACAACTTCGTCAAACATGGCTGGAGGCATCCTCTTGAAGTTCTGGAATGCACGAGTGTCTTCGTTCCTGAGCTCCACCATCAGCTTGTTGTACAGTCCGTACTCTGCTCTTCCCCCCATTCCATCTTCAGACCCAGACGCTTCTTGGCCGCCTCTTTTTCTTCCCGTAGTAGAGTTCACAGAGCCTGTAGATGGCTTCGCACTGTTGTAGAACGATGGTGGCTGCCAAAAGGACTGTGTTACGATCCACGGTTGACATGACTAGATGCTGTGGAAGAGCAAGAGTCAGATGAAGGCTGCAGAGGTCTGCACAGCTGGGCTGCTGGTCTGAAAGTGAGATCCAGGTGAGTTGCTCCCCCTTTTTATAGGCAATATAGGTTTTCCACTATGTGTCCCTTAGCATCCTCTAGGCATCCTCTAGACATCCTTAATATCCGAGATAGGTCCCCTCTGCGAACGTTTTTTCCGTTTTGAATGCTTTGTTTCCGTGCTGCATCCGCTAGGAATCCGTTCTGCATCCGTTCTGCGTCTGTTCCGCTTCCTCCCTGCGTCCGAGCGGATGCGAGTTGCGCGGATGCGGAATGGGTGCCTAGCGGATATAGCAGATGCATAACGGATGCCTAGCAGATGCCTAATGGACGAATTGGATACATTTTCCACTCAAAAGTTTTGAGCAGCTCAAAACTTTCTGAGCGGATGAAACGTCAATAAATGGATGCTGGACAGATAGAGAGGAAGCAAAACGGAGGCAGTGAGTACAGAACGGATACATCGCCTTAACCAACGATGGCAAGCTTTTTTGTCCATTTTACATACTCTTTCCATCCGTTGGTACAGTGTGACAGGGGCGAAACACTTGCCATCCGTTGGTTAACGCGATGCTTCTGTTCTGTACTCACTGCCTCCGTTTTTCATCCTCTCTATCTGTCCAGCATCCGTCTATTGACATTTTATCCGCTCAAAAAGTTTTGAGCTGCTCAAAACTTTTGAGCAGAAAATGTATCCAACGCGTCCGTTCTGCATCCACTAGGCATACGGGGGACATCCGTTCTGCATCTGTTGTCATCCGTTATGCATCCAGTATATCTGCTAGGCATCCGCGACGCAATTGTGCAACTCAAATTTGCTCCAGCAGTAAATGGACGCAGGGAGGAAGCGGAACGGACGTGGAACGGACGCGCAGCGTTAGTAGCACGCACGGAGAAAGGATGAAAGTGGATGCAGCTCGCAAACAAAGCATAAAAACGGAAAAAACGTTCGCAGAGGGGACCTATCCGCTCTCATCTGCTTCCATCCGCTAGGTTTCCGTTCTGCATCCGCTTTCCATATGCCCTGCGTCCTCCCCCCGTCCGTTCCTTTCCGTGTTATCCGCTCTGGTTATGCAAATTTTTGCCCCTTTTGAGAGCGGATAACAACGGATGGAACATTTTTCTCATCCGCTGTGTCCTTTTTACAAACGTTTTGCATCCGTCGGCCAGTGTGACAGGGCCTTTAAGCTATGACTTTCTAAGCTATTAGCTATATATCCTGAGAGATTCTAGGGTGTGGTTGCCTTGAATCTCTTCCACCATCCCCCCATCCCCCCACATCCAGCTCAAGGATTTGCAGTCTCTTAATCTGGGCTTCTCTCTGGGAAAGGTCTGTGTTGCCAAATGTCTCCCTTACTGCTCCTCCAGGTGCACATTCCATCACAATGAGCTAAGGACACCCAGTCACAGATGTCACCACCTGCTCCTTCAATATTGTCCACCAACTCTGTCTGAGGACCTGAAAAATCACGAATCACTACATCTAGGAGTGAGGCACAGACCAGTCTTGCTAGGGTTGAGTTGTAACTTGGTCATCCCTATTCAGGACTTCAAAGCCTCCTTCTTAATTTCCGTCAATTAAAAACTGGGTAAGCTTCGTGACCGTGGGATGCAAAGGAACTATTTGTTGGGGGACATGGAATACAAAAAACAATATGAGAGGAATTGACCCAGATCTGGAATAGGCAGTTTATGAGACAGGGATATTGATGAATTACAACTTTTAATACCCTCATTGCTACTCGCTATACTGCTGGGAGATTTAGTACACAATATCTGAAGGAATACCAGTTACCTATTTTGGATAATACACCTGAATTAAGGGATGTCTTACTGATTAAGCAAAACCATTAACACAACTACTGTTAATTATGAAGTTTTGTTTTTGCTTTTAGACTATTTAAATTTATTTTATTATTCTGCGCCTATTTTTTGCTATCTCCATTTATGTGAAACACATCAAGAAAGGAACAGTGCAAGCCATTTTTTTTTAGAAATACAAGCTCCTGAATAATTTTAAAATGAATATTTGGAGATTCTTTTTAAACTGACCAATCACTTGGCCCATGTATTGCAGATATGAAGTTGCCTTCTCTTTGATGTCCTTTGGATTGATGGATCGGGCATCTGGCTTTCCAAACTAAATTCTGAATCTATCCCATAACACACACCCCTTTTTTTTTATTCTGCCCTTTTCAAAAAATTTTTTGAAAATAAGTGGTTTTTTAAAAAAATATCAAAAGCTGCATTTGAATATGCCTTAGAAAGCCATGTATGGTGACATTATTAGCCCATTCTGTTGAAAAATGTATGACCACCGAATAGAAATAAGAAAAATGCACCACACATTTAAAAATGAATATTCACCACAGCTGACACTATTTCAGGTTGTTAGTAAAACCTCAGAACTATATAAAGATTCTAGTTTCCATAGAAACTGTTAGGTGAATTTCAGGATGTTAAGCATGTATGTTAATCTGTATTTTCATTTTTCCATTGCATTTAAAGTATCATTTCTGGTTTAGCAATGTAAAATAAAATGATCATTATCTACAGCTTTTCGCTGCATCAACATGCCTGTACTTCCCAGCCCTCCTCCCCATCCCGCACCACTAATAATCATGCTCTGGCTAATCCTCAGACAAATGTAGGTGTTAAGGTATTTCACTGCTTGAGAATTAATATCATGAGATTTACAATAGCCTTGCAGTGGTCAAGTTGCTAAATGTAGGGAATAGAAGAGGCTACCAACAGAATTCCTGTATAATAATATTAACAGCCCTGCTATATGCATCATGTTTTAAAAAATATTAAATTGTTCTTCTCTTATTCTGTTTTTTTTTAAATGTGTAGCCAAGAGGTGTCCCAAAAGTGATCATAACTGCCAGGTACTGCATCACAGTGATACATGGCTTATCTTAAATACAGCTGATCACGTTAGACCAAGTTTTGCATTGATTTTTTTTTTGCTTTGCAGTCAACCCTGAACCAGAGCAATGAGAGTTTAAAATAATATCACAAGCAATTATTTTCTAGATTTGATTTATGCCTCATCCCTCTCCACTTTCCTCTAGCAACATGAGAAGCAGGAATCTGATTCTATTGTGAAAGAAACTGAGATTTCCACTTGTCGTCCTATAAATGCATGAGCTGAAATCTTTTAGGGAAGGAAATGTTGTGATTTTTACAGTAATCTGACGTTTGGCTAAGAAATACTCCTACAGGACTACTTGAAACTGCAGCCAGGAACATTTTAATGAAAGGGTTAAGAGGGTGAACAACAGATGTCCATAATATGATCCTCCTGTCATTCTCTATACATGCATGCATATTTAGAAGACCAACTATGTTCAATAATAAAAAAAAAAATCTCATTTTATCTGTTGAAAAATTTGGCGTTTGAAAGAGAAGAAAAATCAATAGGTTATTATGCTTATTGTGCAACAAATTAAAAAATATATATTTTTATGGATCAATCAAGGTCTTTTCCAATTGACCTTTCAACAGCATTCTACCTTATATGTATTATATTAACCAAAATAATTAAAAATAAGGTACAATGTAATAGTAGTAAATCGTGCAATCTTTGAACTATAAAAGTATTCCTTTTAGAATATTCTTGCACAAAAAGTTCATAGCTGGAAGGATCCACTGCCCAAAATGTAAAATAAATACTTGTGTGTTGATATGCACATGCTGCTTTAAAGTTTAAAAATAGCAGGGTTTACAGAAAAAGGGCAGAGATGAAAACAGGATGAAGAACTGGAATAGCAATTGCATTCCTGGTATTACACATCCTAGTTGCTGGCCAACAACAATATGTTGGTTTGACGATAGTCTCTCAAATAGAGATTGTAGCTAACATGTAATAATAACATATACACACTTGAGGTAAAACTGGATTTACTTGGTCTTTTGGAATACGTATGCCAAATTGTGCCAAGAACCTTTTTTATATTATTAGGTTGGAAATCATTTTAATATATCTCTTTTCTTTGTCTTTACTACAGTATATTATTTTTCTTCCCCTTTTGTTTCTGTTTTCTATATTTTGTTTTCTTCTTTTATATCTTTCACTCTTTTTTTCTATTCTTCTTTCTTTTTGTATTAGATTTTACATTATATCTATCTATCTATCTATCTATCTATCTATCTATCTATCTATCTATCTATCTATCTATCCATCCGTCATCTACCTACCTATCTATATCTCAACCTTCCTAAAATATATCATCACCATAACAAAGCAGCAATCTTAAACCGTAAAACTAGCAATACAGAGTATGAGAGATCTATCCCATTTCACAGCCACTAAAACCAGTATCTATATGAGGAATATATCATGCCATTCTAGTTTCCTGATGAAAAATAGCCATGTTTTAATGATTTCCTAAAAACCAAGAGGGAGGGGGCCTTTTGGATGTTTAGGAGAATTCCGTTCCATGGATGAGGGACAGTAATTGAGGAGACTCAAGTCTGAAGTCCCTAAAGATATCCGTCTCGGAGTAAAAAGAATACAAAGATAACCCAGACTACTAGGCCTTTTTGTGCAAAGGCAGCTGTTATAGGAAGAATGGAGTCCTGTATCTATCCATCTTTTGAACCATGCAAATCTATAAACATGCTAAATCAACACCTTGAACAGCACCCAAAAGTCTACTGGCCACCAGTTCATCTCCTGAAATAGTGATATTGGAGCTCCATGTAGAGCAGGAGTATCAAACTCGATTTCGCTGAGGGCCACATCAGGGTTGTGTTTGACTTTGGGGGGAGGGGAGCATAGGTGTGGCCAGCTTGACATTACTCATGTCAGAGGAACCCTGTGGTGGCCAACTGCTAAGGAAGGTCTTCCCTCAGATCCTCACTCTCATTATAACCTTCCTTCCTGCCTTCCTTCCTTCCTTCCTTCCTTCCTTCCTTCCTTCCTTCCTTCCTTCCTTTTTTCTTCCTTCTTCCTTCTCCTTTCTTCTTCCTTCCCCTCTTTCCTTATTTTTCCTTCATTGCTCTCTTCCCTTTTCTTTGTCTTTCCTCTTTCCCTTTCTCCTTTCCTATCCCTTTTTGCATGCTCAAATGCAAAAGGGGAAACATTTCTCCCTTTGATTTGTTTTTAGTTTGTTTTGCTAGCCCTCTGCCAGCAAAAATGGAGCCCAGGGGGGCCAGATATAAGCACCGCGTGGGCCAGATCCAGCCCGTGGGCCTTGACTTTGACACCCCTGATGTAGAGTATTTAAGGCTGTTCTCTGTCCCCCTTTCAGATTCCTTTTATCCCACCCAACTCATCTTTCCCTTCCCTTCCCCATAAGAACAAAATCTTTTTTAAAAAAAAAACTACTTTTTTTAAAAAAATCTCAGAATACATCTTCAATATGTGAGAAGCCCAGATAAATTCTTATATATATAATCTTGCCAGATGTTGTTTTCCTTCACAGCATGCCAGCTTCTCTACTTTGCCTTTTGTTGTTCCTATTGTTTAGTCAAAAGGTGTGCGTGCGTGCACGTGTGTGAGAGAATGAAAGAGAGAAATGGAATAAGGAGCCCAATAAATTTTACAAGTGTTCACAGGACATATTAATTCCCCATGACATTTCATTCCTTATCTTCAAAAAGATAGTACTTGTCTAAATTGTATCAGGGACTGAAGACTCAGATGTTGGAATTCCAAGGAAGAAGAAAATAATCATGGAGATACCCACAGAGGCAATTCCAGGCAAAAGAAACAACAAGTAAGAACAGCTACACTTGTGTAAGGGAGCAGATACTTTGCTGTAAAAGCATCTGCTTTGATTTATCAGCAAAACTTCTGGCTAACAACAACTGTCTAATAGAATATGGGTGAAGTTCAATCTCATCTCATATATAAAAGCTGTTCTTCAAGCAACACATTGTAGTTAAAACTGCTTGCCACTGAATGGCGGAAAACAACTTGATTATGGTTATGGAGCTTAACACAAATACTTATATTAGTAGTCCTCAACTTATAACGGAAACATCACTAAACGACGTGGTCATCAAGTGCAAGCACATTATTTAGCAACAGCAATCCCTGCTATCCCTATCGTGGTTGATAACTGAATCCAATGGTTGTTCGGAGAGGCGATAACCCGCAGGAAGTTGCAAACTCTATGCCCACAGGCAAGTAAATGGCTGCTGCTGGGTGGAGCAAAGGGAGGGAATGGGAGACTGTAGGGAAGGGTCCCAATAGTGCATCAGGGTTTGCAAGAAGCTTGGTAATGCAATGATAATGTGGGAATGATCTTGCGGGAAGAGGGGAAGATATGCTGCCTAAGGAAGGATCAGAAAAGGGGAAGAGGAAGTTCACTGACAACTGTCAGAAAAAGAAGGACCTAGGCTGCAAAAAGAGAAAGCAAGAGATCTGTACTTTCAGACTTGCAAGATTGTGTTAATGTAGCCTAAGAATAAAGTAGAACTAACTTACCTGGTCTTGCTTCCTACTTGGCTTACCTGGAAGGGCTGACAGAAGCTATGCAGGTTGAGGAGAATCAGGAAGGATGCACAAGGCTTAAGAGGGGATGTGTCAGTGGTGGGATTCAAAAATTTTTACTACTGGTTCTCTGGGCATGGCTTGGTGGGTATGGCAAGGAAGGATACTGTAAAATCCCTATTCCCTCATCACTTCACTAACCTGCTTTCCAGCTCCATTCTCCTGTGCAAGGCAACAAAAGAAAACACAGCCGATCAGCTGGGACTCGGGAGGTGGAGAATAGAGGGCGTGGGGCCAGTCAGAGGTATTATTTGCTGGTTCCCTGAACTACTCAAAATTTCCACTACCAGTTCTCCAGAACTGGTCAGAACCTGCTGAATAACACTTCTGGGATGTGCAAAAGGCATCATGCAGGATAAGGAGTGTCTCTGACAGATACTACATTGGTCAGGGAAAGTGCACAAGGTGCCAAAAAGGTGCAGAAGGGGCATCACATTGATTGAGAAGGGGTACAATAGGTATGCAAGAAGTGCCACAAGATTTGGAGAGGATGCATGGGATGTGGAAGAGGTCCAGTGCTCAGAGAAAATCCAGAGGGTTTTGGCACAGGTCAAAAAGAGTGTGTAAGAAGTGCTGCACAGGTCAGGGTGCACCGGACTGTGCAAGAAGTACCATACTATTTGAGAAGGATGTGTGAGATATGGAACAGGTCTGATGCTCAGAGGTGCACAAATGGCTGGTGTGGTGTAAGCGCAAAGGGGCTGGAGGAAGGTGTGCTGGTAGGGAAGACTCATCCTATTAACTTTTTGGGGAAGCTGGCAGGGAAGCTTGCAAATGGCAATCCTATGATTGTAGAAAAATCTGACAACCAGTCCTCATTGCAAATAGGTTACCAAGAACCCAGATTGCAATCATATGACCACTGGGGAAGGGGGATGCCTGGAACTCTGAGGACCAGTTGTAGCTACCATTCATTCAGCACTTGGAATGGTAGGTGACTAAATGGTCATAAGTCAAGGGCTACCTGTATTTGGGATGCAAAGTTGTATATTTAGGATGCAAAAATACTGTACATATCCTACACTATTTTAAAAATAATGATATGCTAAAAACACCTTTTACTTTTCACTTTTAGATACTGTAAATGTTCTTGTGCTATTCATCTTAAAATCAATAACAGGGAGAACTACTTTGATATTTATGTGCAAGCACCATGAACTGCTACTGTGAATTTTCAATTACACTTCTAGCCTTTTAAAAAGCTTTTTGGCACTGAAGTGGGTCCTCGGAAGAAGAGCAAAATACCACAGAAATAGCTGTTAGCCAAACATCATATTCAGGTGCACGACCAGCTTCACACAAAGCTGCCATTTTTAATTAAGAAAAGGGCAAGGATGCTGCTCGTTTATGCATTTGAGAGTTGGGTTTTCCACAAATGCTATTAAGGGTACCTTTTATTTGGAAAGAAGACATGCAGAGGTTAATGACCAGATAAAATACCACACGGCTCTCACCAAGATATTCACAATTTAATATGCAGTGTATATGCAACAACATTTGACTTTACATGAAATGTTATTTGTACCAGTTCAAGTTTGCTAGACTATAGGCAGTATATAGCAGTGGTTGCCAACCAGTGGGCCGGGGACCACTGGTGGTTCATGAGAAAATTTTGGTGGTCCGCAGAGAAATGTCACCCCCAAAGCACACCCCAAAACAATTAATCAAGGCTCCATGGGAACACAAGGCTGTGCTGCCCACATGGCCCATGGGAACACAAGGCTTGCGTCACTTGCACTACGAACAACACGAGATAGTGAGGGGAAGGAGGAAAGGGCGGAAGGGTAGAATTTGTCCGTGCTCCATGTGCCTGGTCTGGCCATGGGATGCTTCTTTCTGCTTCTTTCTTCTAGTTTTGGCTGCATGCCCATTTCTCTCCCCCAAACTCCGCCAGAAATGAGTCTTTGGCACCCTGCAAAGCATCCTGCTCCAAGAGGCTGCACCGGCATGGCAAGTCTCACAAAGAGTCATTTCAGGCGGCATTTGGGAAAGAAAAAGAAAAAACTTCTGCTGCTTTCCTTGCATGAAGCCAGAAGTCTCTGTCTCTCTGTCTCTGTCCCTTCTCTCCACACCCCCCCCCCAAGAACAGAGCTGCGATCCCAAATAAAGAATGATTGATCAGTAGGAAAATGGGGTGAGGAATTTTCCTGCAGACTTTTTTGGGGGACTTTCCCAGAGACTCTGATTCGCGGGATTTAAAATTATGAGTTTGGTAGTCCCTGAGGTCCAAAAGGTTGGCAACCCCTGGTATACAGTACCAATAATAATGCAGTGGTCAGTAATAACAAAACAATAGGCCATATACAAGTATAACAGAAATAAAAACATACACCGATGACTTGAGACTAATTCCTTCAAAACCCTTGAAGACCCAACATCTTTCTAAAAGGCTTAAGAGTTGCCTCATATGATAAGCTACTGGGGATCCTGCTTTCCATCGCATCAGGGATGAGATGGGAGCGCTCCTACCCCCACCTCTCATGGCAGATGGGTACTCTGACAAGAAGCTCCCTGGATCAAATGGGCAGGTTTGATTTTGGAAAACATGGCCAGGTTCCAAGCCATTAAAAATAGAGACCAACCCCTTGGCTTGTACTCAGAAACATGCTGATATCCAACATAGCTCTTCAGGACTGAGGCTGATCAATAAATAACACAAGCATGCTTGTTCACGTCTTCAAGGATAGGCTTATGAGGGTCAAATTACAGTATTGTAAATGAGAGGTGAGAAGGACTGTCCTCAATGCATCCTGATGCTATTAAAAATCAGTTTGGTGTGTGTGTGTCTAAAATCGATCACCGATTAGTGATCCTGTCATGCCCCTGGTGGAGACTGACTCTGAGGGAGAGGAGGAGCAGCCAATAGGGCGTGGAAATGGGGCTCCGGAGGTTGTGAAGGAGGCTGGGGAAGGGCAGAGGCCAGCTGATCAGTCAGAGAAGGACCCAGGCCCATCCCCTATCCATCCTAGGGCACATAGGGAGGAGAGGATAAGGGACAGACATGGTCTCCTCAAAAGGAGATGACCTTGATCCTCTTCATGGGCTGCAGGTGTGACAACTGAATAAGAGTTGGGACCTGCATACTGGCAAACGCTGGAAACAAAGTGTGTAAATATCTCTACTTTATAGTCCTCTCTGAGTTTGGCGCCCTTCTCAGTAACATCTTCCAGCCCTTATCTTGCCTGGTTTGTGTTGCTTTTTTCCTTCTTCGTGTAACTGTTTGTGTGGGAGGTTTTTTTTGTCTTCCGTCAAAGATATTCGGAAGCAAAGTGAAGGAATAAAAGGGACTTCACCTGTTTTCTGTGACTCTGTTTGTTTTGTATCCCACCCTGGGTCATCACAGATCCCTTTAAAAAGGGACAATAGAATACTTCCAGCTTCTCGTGACAGCAATTATTCAAACTAATTTGGCTCGATTTATTTGGCTGGATCATAATTATAGTCACTTCCATTAACATTTTCAAATCATTTGGCACAATATATGCTTTCCAATAAAGCACAAGAGGTCTCAATGCATTAAAAAACCTCACAGTTAACCTTATTTTAAGTAGTAGTGAAAACATACGCTGAGGTCTTGTATGGCCACATGCAGGGCCAGCAATAATATGCCCTACATTCCTGTGAATGAAAACAAGGGAAAACCAAGGAATGCTTCCATTAAGATATATTCAACTGAAGTCTCCAAGATTTGATTAATCGATGTGTTTAATTTTTTTTTTAAAACAGACTATGTGGCTTTCAAGGCAATATTCACAAAAGCAAAAAGAAACTGTGAAGAAATTATGTAATCACAGTAAGTCTACGTATCACCCGCCAGGCACACTGCACCTGGAAACAGTAGACTACCATTGGGCAAATTAGATTATGGCATTCTCTTTCATGAACAAAAACAAATCCTCCATACAAGGAAAATTAACACAGGACTAGCAGTGTAATGTAAACATCAGAGAGATTTTTTGAGTAATTTATTCACAAGGAGAATGCTAACCAGTATCTTCCAGGAGGAATGTTTGTGAGGAGAAGTAATTCACTCATTGAATTAAGACTTTCAGATGAACACAAACATTTCCAACTTGTACAATATCTGGACTTAGGAATTTGTATTAAATCAAGAATATCTGCAGTTATTGAGTCAGGCTTATCACACAGCTACCCCAACAACAGTTTCCCTCAAAGGCATTATTTAAAAATTGTGCAAAACACATCCAATTTTCCAGCTATAAAGCATGTCCTAGCACATGTTCTTTAATAGAAAGGAAACAAGCATTGACATACATATATAAGGCGTCTTTTCTTTTAGTATGTTCTTCATGTTGTATGCTAAATCAGTGGTTCCCAACCTTTTTTTGTACCAGGGACCAGTTTCATGCAGAAGCACTTTTTCAAGGACCGGCAAAATCAATTCTTCCCCAATAGTAAAGGGCTTCTTTACTATTTCTTTACTAAAAACATCTTTTCATATATATTTTAATCATGATTATTCATTTTTTGCGGCCCAGTACAAAAGATCCACGGACCGCTCCTGGTCCGGGTCCCGGTGCTTGGGGACCCCTCTGCTAAATGATGACTGCAACATTTGTAACGCACAAAGAAAAGTTTCCTACCTTAGGGGCTCTTGCATGTTTCCCACATCGAGCATCTTTCACAAAGCTGACATCTAACAGTTCGGATTCCTGCACCTGATAGGAAAAAAAAAAGTGGGGGGGAAGCTCATGATTTAAACTGTACTATACAAATGGTATAACTACATCCATTTCATTGCGTTTCTTTACATTACATTACCGAAAGCCACCTTGCAGTCAGGTTCTGAATATGCCTAAGTAATGTCTAAGCTCAAAGCAAAGCTACCTGTAATTACAAATAATTAAGACTATCTATCAGGCAATTCAGAGATGAGAGAGTCTGTAATCCGATTCATGTAGAAGTCACAAAGTGGAGGAAAAGCTGCTCTAAAAGACCCCATCAAGCCCTCATCCTTACAGAAGTGTTGTTCTCAAGGGCCACATTCTCCAGAACATGCTTAAGTCCTTCTGAAAATGTCAACTGCCTGTATAACAAATAAATTTAAAAAGGGCTTTCAAACACGGCATTCTAATTTGATTTAAGAAATGCAAAACTAGTCTACAGTGGCAGAGTAAACTTCCTGGATATCTTATGCAGCTGCCTGGATTTCTAATTATCCCCATGACTCTCCAAAGATCACAGCAGTTTAACAAGTTCTACTATTCTTCAACTATTGAATATGGGCAGGGATGGGATTCAAAAATTGTAACAATCAGTTCTGTGGTTGTGGCTTAGGTGGTGGGCATGGCTTGGTGGTCATGTGACTGGGTGGACATGCCTTGGTGGTCATGTTATTAGCTGGGCATGGCCAACTCAACATCACTCAAATCGAGGCACGCATCTCCTTGCCTGGCCTCTCATGATTGTGGGGATGCTGCAATAGTCGTGTGAAAAAAAGTCATAAGTCACTTTTTTCAGTGCCATTAAAACTTTGAATGGTCACTCCACACAAGCAAAGTACCAGCAAAGAAGGGGAAAAAAACTCCAGAGACGTTCCTGAGACAGGAAGTCTAGTCCTGCCAAGAATGTAATGAGGGTTAATGGAGAGGCAGTTTCTGTAAGCAACACCAGAATGTTTCCTTCCTGCTTTCCTTACAGAATTTGGCCAGTAATTTTTTTCTAACAACCGGTTCTCCAAACTACTTAGAATGTTAACAACCGGTTCTAGTGAACAGGTGTGAACTGGTGGAATCCCATCCCTGAATATGGGCAATACCAATCACACTGAGGTTCTTTTTTAATGCTAATAATAAGTTCTTAGTAAAGCCCGTCACACTGCACCAACGGATGCAAAGAGGATGTAAAACGGACAAAAAAAGCTTGCCATCCGTTGGTTAACGCGATGTACTCACTGCCTCCGTTTTGCTTCCTCTCTCTCCCTCCAGCATACGTTTATGGACGTTTCATCCGCTCAGAAAGTTTTGAGCTGCTCAAAACTTTTGCGCGGAAAATGTATCCAATTCGTCCGTTCTGCATCCGCTACGCATCCGTTCTGCATTCCTTACAAATCTGCTATATCTGCTTGGCATCCGTTCTGCGTCCGCGCAACTCGCATCCGCTCGGACGCAGGGAGGAAGCGGAATGGACACGGAATGGATGCACAACGGATGCCTAGCGGATGCAGCACGGAAACAAAGCATGTAAAATGGAAAAAACGTCCGCAGAGGGGACCTATCTCGGATATTAGGGATGTCTAGAGGATGCCGAGAGAATGCCGAGAGGATGCAAAGGGACACCTATACTGCCTATAAAAAGGGGGAGCAACACATCTGGATCTCACTTTCAGACCAGCAGCCCTGCTGCAGACCTCTGCAGCCTTCATCTGACTCTTCCTCTTCCACAGCATCCAGTCATGTCCACCGTGGATCGTAACACAGTCCTTTTGGCAGCCACCATCCTTCTGCAACAGTGCAAAGCCATCTACAGGCTCTGTGAACTCTACTACAGGAAGAAAAAGGGGCGGCCAAGAAGCATCTGGGTACGAAGATGGTTTGCCAGAAGAGCAGAGGACGGACTGTACAACAAGCTGATGGTGGAGCTCAGGAACGAAGACACTCGTGCATTCTAGAACTTCATGAGGATGCCTCCAGCCATGTTTGACGAAGTTGTGCAGCAGCTGACACCCAGGTTGACCAAGGCAAACACCAACTTCCGGCCCAGCCTGGAACCTGGGCTCGAGGTGGCACTCACTCTGCGCCACCTGGCCTCAGGGACCACCTACAGGAGCATGCAGTACGGCTGGAGGGTGCCACCCAACACCATCAGCATTGTGGTCAGAGAAGTGGTGCAGGTCATCATCGAAGAATACAAGGAGGAGCTCCTCCAGTGCCCCTCCACTGAAGAAGGATGGAAGAAAGTTGCAGAGCAGTGGTATCAGAGGTGGAACTTCCCCCACACCGTTGGAGCCATAGATGGCAAGCACGTGGCCTGCAAAGCTCTAACTAACTCAGGGTCCACTTATTTCAACTACAAGGGCTTCTTCAGCATCATCCTCTTCGCCATGGTCGATGCTGACTACAAGTTCATGTACATCGATGCTTCAGGCAACGGGTCATCTTCAGATGCCCAGGTATACAACACCAGTCACCTCAAGGAGGAGCTGGAACGCAACCTCATCGTGGGCTTCCCAGATCCAGAACCCCTGCCCAACAACACACAAGATGTCCCCTACTTCATCGTGGGGGGTGACACCTTCTCCCTCACAACCTATCTCATGAAGCCCTGCATTTCCTGTGAAGAGAGGATCTTCAACTACAGGCTGTCCAGGGCAAGGCGGGTGGTGGAGAACACCTTTGGCATCCTGGCCAACAGGTTCCAGGTACTTCTCACCACCATGCAGCTTCGCCCAGAGACCGTGAGGAGGATCATGGAAGCTTGCTGCATCCTGCACAATCTCATGCGCACCTGCTCCCCAGTCTTGCAGAACAGGCTCGTGGACCTCCAACAAGGCAATGGGGACATGGAGCCTGGGGAATGGAGGCAAGGGCGAAACCTGATAGACACTGAGGATGTGCAAGGCCCCAACAGAGCCTCACGTGAAGGGAAGAAGCAGCGCAACCTCCTGAAACACTGGTGCAACTCCCCAGCTGGAGCAGTGGAGTGGCAAGACAGGATGATAGATGCTTAATGGATGCTTCCTTCAGCCTGTCTCATCACACTGATGAGATTGTGCCATGTATGTTGAGTGGCCCGACAATGAACAGGGCATTTAATAAAGAGTTGTGTTTATGTTGAAATGTGTGGGTCAATGATTACATTGTTATTGATAATAAAGGGCCATAGGTGTGGCACCTGGGAGGGTGGACCATACAGTCCCACTATGCTTGCACTGGAGGTTTATCTATCCCACAGCTATAACCCATCCCTCAGCTATTACACATCCCACAGGTCTCCCTGCCCATCCCACTGCTATCTTAACCCATCCCTCAAGCCTGCAAAGGCTTAAACCATTTCTAAAAGTTTCCAGCAAGACTTTATTAAAAAAAAGAAACGAAGCAAGTGTATGAATCAAAAATAGACTTTACTAACAAGACACTATAAAACAAAAATGAGTCTCTGGCACTCCTCTTGGTCGCTCAGTCTCAGGGGTGAAGGGTCCAGGTGCTGTGGAGGTGGCTGGTGCTGGAGTGCTTGTCATCAGCTCCTCCAAAAGCAGAAGCAGCAGAAGCCCCAGCCCCAGAAGAGCGAGCCCGTGCTGCAGAAGCCCCAGGAGAACCAGAGTGAGGGCCAGGGGGCGGGATGGTAGCCCTGTTCCTCTTGCAGCAGATGGCTGAGGCTTGCTGTGCTTCTGCATGGTTGTGGGGTTGCTGGCTGGCAGGGAGGCTGGCAGGAAGGCAGGCACCAAGGCTGGCAGGAAGGCAGGCACCAAGGCTGGCAGGAAGGCTGGCAGGCTGGCTGGCAGGCAGGCAGGCACCAAGGCTGGCAGGAATGCTGGCAGAAAGGCTGGCAGGGAGGCTGGCAGGAAGGCATGAACCAAGGCTGGCAGGCAGGCAGGCACCAAGGCTGGCAGGCAGACTGGCTGGCAGCAAGGCTGGCAGGCAGGCAGACAGCAAGGCTGGCAGGGAGGCTGGCAGCAAGGCTGGCTGGCAGGCAGGCAGACAGCAAGGCTGGCAGGGAGGCTGGCAGCAAGGCTGGCAGGCAGACATGCAGGCAGGACAGGCAAGGCAGTCGATGTGTCTGGAAGCAGGTCTTTCCTCTGAATGGTGACCTGCTTCCGAGCTGCTTCCGTTATATCCGCGGGGCTGACGCAATGCATCCTCCCATGCGCAATTAACGCTCGGCATCCGCTAGGCTTCCGCTGTGCATCCGCTGTGCATCCGCTTCATCTGCTGTGCATCCGCTCTGCATCCGCTGTATCTGTTCCGCATCTGCTTTGCTGCAGCCCCCCAGAAGCCTAGTGGATGTGCCATCTGCTTCCATCCGCTGGGCTTCCGTTCTGCATCCGCTTTCCATCCGCCCTGCATCCTCCCCACGTCCGTGTTATCCGCTCCTGTTATGCAAATTTTTGCCCCTTCTGAGAGCGGATAACAACG